>QLOM01001250.1:0-35889 GCA_003313785.1 Termitomyces sp. MG148 | reverse complement strand
TCCCGGAGCCATGGGAATCCCAGGATCATGTCCTGTTTACCGATGCTTGTGACGGCGAAGGTAGTGTGCTCTGCATGGGACCGGTAGCAAAGAACAAGGTCCACCACAGACTTGATGGACCCCGCTTCGTTGCGAGTACCGTCAACGTTGTATACCGGGATCGGGGCAAGCAGGGGTCGAGTGGTGAGCTGATGCCGTTCTACGTAGCTGGTGTCCACGAAGAGCCCGGTGGCTCCGGAGTCTAGGAGGGCCGACACGCTCCGGGTCTGTTGCGTGTCGGTTGTCTCGATTTCCACGTTCATCTGGAGCAAGTTGGGCAATGGAGTGGAGGCAATTACGTAGCGGCGGGGGAGGCGGCGCTCCCAGGCAGGGAGGCGCGTTTGGGCAGGCGTCGGAGAGGGCTGAGGGGGTTTGTTGGGTACGACAGGAGTAGTGCTTACGGTTGGAGAGCTATCGGCAGAGACTGTATTGATTTCTTCTACCGACAAACATGCGAACCTGTTAGCACTAAGCGGCGGAGGCGTACTGGTTACCCGCCGCGCCCCTGAAAACCCTCACTCTGCTCCTCCTGGCCTTCCGGAACGTGGGCGTCTTTTGCTGTCTCCTCCGAGATGGGGGTATCTGGAGAGGGCACTCCAGCAATGTCCTGGGCCACCGGGAGCTGCAGGAGTAGCTCCTCTTGCTCCTCCGGGGAGAGGTAGCGCACTTCCAGACCCCTGGGGCAGTGACGTGTGAAATGGCCCTGCACGCCACAGCGTCGGCATGAGAGGGGAAGCGGGGCGCGCTGTCAGGAGGCATCCACATCCATTGGCGCGCCTGGAGGTAGCGCCGGAATTGTCGGGGGTGCGACCATTGCCATGGGCGGTGCCGGGATTGGGAACCTGCGGGGGAGCATCGCGGGGGGTCGCATCGGAGGCGCAGGATGCGCAGGCTTGCGGAGGTCGCGCTTGAGCTCCATGAGCTGCCATTGCTCCCGGGCCACCCGGTACCATGCCAGGACCTGGTCGTCAGCCGGTCGACCCTCTGCAAGGTTGTCGATGTGCTCCATCAGGGTTGGATAGAGCCCTTCCCGAAAGGTAAGGCAGAGTTGCAGGCCGTCAGGGTACTCGGCCTGCTCGACCAATGCGCGGAATGAGTCAATGTACTCGTCCAGCGAGCGCTTCCCTTGGCCGTACTGCTCCCTATCCCTCAGGATCAGCGCGGCGCTTTTGGTGGGGTTCCAGGGAAAGAACTCATCCTGGAACTCTTGTTCGAACTCGGCCCAGTCCGTAAAGCTCGCGACGCCTCCGGGGCGTCGGAAAACCCTCAGCGCGTAGGTGGCCGCTCGTCCCAACTTCATGTAGGACAAGACCCACGCAATTTTCAGCTCATCAAATACAAAATCGTTGCCACAGAGCTGGAGATAGGTGGCGCACGACTGGAGGAAGCGTTCTCTGGACGCGCGGTCGCCGTTGTAGACGTCTGGAGTTGCCGGGCACGGGATGTTGGAGCGCTCCCGTGCCGGGATGGGGGATTGCACAGTATGTGGGCGTTGCACTGGCGGAGTAGGCGGCGGGGGGTTAGGTGCCACCGGGGCAAGGTGTTCAAGGAGGGTACGGAGAGAGTCGGAGATGGTGTTGGTGGTTTGTCGGAGGTGGGTGAGTTCGGCAGAGTGCTGGGTAAGGGAGGCTTGAGTGAGTTGCACCTGCGTTTCTAAGTGGAGCAGGCGGGTCCAGGCTTCCTCGCCAGAGGCGGCAGCGTCTGGAAGCGCTTCTGGAGCGGCGGGCTGAGACATAGACAAGGCAGTGCTTAAAACTGGTGGGGGAGCGACGAATAGGAGCCAAGAGGTGTTTGGCGGCTATAGGGGGCTACCAGACCGGGATTAGGAGACTTGTTCTGCTGTAAGGGTGACCTCCAGAGGTTGCGGCTAAGTCACACAACTGGCAGAGGGAAATCCAAAGTGTATTAGGGACAGTACATATTACAGGGAAATAACTAATCACCTGGCAGAGGGAAATCTGAAGAGAACAAGTCTAAGGATTCCTCTGCCACGGCGTGGCGCATCAGTACGGGGGCGGGGGCGTGAGAACGACTGTACAACATTCCGGAGAAGTCCGGCAATTGCAAGGGAGCATTCCGGAGACCTCCGGGATGACCAGAAAGGGAAATGGCCAGAAAAGGAAGCCCGGGGGGTCCTGGAGATCTCCGGGATGGCCGGAAAAGGAAGTCCCCTGACAGCAACCAACCCAAAGCCTGTCAACACACTGGTTGACAGTGGTGCCATGGACAACTTTATCAACTCCTTCTTGGCCACTCTCATGCTACAGCTCCCCCGGAGACTACCCATTCACATCCAACTCTGTCTCTTCGACAAGAGCTCTACCTCCACCAGCAACATCACTCACTGCATTGACATGCCCATTACCTTCTCCAATGGGCACCAACAGAACCTCCAGCTACTTGTTACCAAACTCCACACCTCTGCTCCACTAATACTCGAACTCTCCTGGCTCCGCGCTACAAACCCCCAGATTGACTGGCAAACGCTCACCCTCTACTCCAACTGCCACGCCATGCTCGCCCAGGAGCTTGTACCCTTTAACATCACTCCACACACCAACACTTCGGAGCTCGCCCAAAAACCTCCTCACATGCCCCTAAAGCTACACTTGAAGTCCACTTGGTCCTTCATTATCAACACTTGGCTTGGCAACTCCCCTGACGTGATCCCCACCCTCATAGACAGTGAAGCTGCAGGAATGTTCATCAGCAACCAACTGGACCTTCCCCATGACATCCTCAACAAACCCCTCAAATTGCAGCTCTTCGACGGCAACACTGCGACCTCCAGACCCATCACCAAATCACACTCCAACTTCCTCACCCTTGACAATAACCTCAAATTTTCTGTCAACTTCTTGGTAACTCAGCTACCAAAGACAACCCCGATTATCCTAGGCCTGCCATGGCTGCGTGATGTCAACCCCAACATTGACTGGGAGAACCTCACAATGACGTTCCCTGGCTCCAACGCCAATCTCGCTGCTGCAATCCACCTCTGCCTACAACCCATGGATGACTCTGCCACTCCGGCACCTGGCCCTGGCCCAGCCACTAGCTCCGCCATGCCTGAGGACGACTCAGAAAGTGTGAGAAGTAGAAACCAAACACTACTCCGGACCTCCTCAAGCACCCCCATAAGTTTTCCCCTTAACATCTCCTGGAGTAAGTACAAAGGACCACACTACCCTGACCGACACGCCGAGACACCTGTAAGGGGACGCTCCATCGTGGAATGCCAAGCAGACACAACGACTGCTCAAGCCCACCACCAAGGGGAGCAAGCGTCAAGCAAGCACAGTGACAAGCAGCTGGCAGGCAAGAGGACAGGCCGCCGACAAGGGACAGAGCCAGAGGGCGAAGACAGAGAGCAAGGTCATCACTGAGGAGCTTACAGTTATGCTAATGTGTAGACCCAGAAGCAATGCTATTGCTAGGACTGGGGATGTTCCATCCACTAGTCCTACTTATATACTACATCGGACACACTATGACTACAATGTATTGACTAATAGGGCCGGTATGTACTAAGCACTACTGAGTAAGCAATAATCAGCATGAGTAAGCCAGCCAATGGCATAAAGACCTGCCGGCAAGTAGAGTGGGTCCAAAGACCAGCTGATCTGTCAGATGATGATGCCGAGATGGGAAGAGAGCCGGATAGGACCGGAGCAGTCTGGATGGTGGCTAGATAGAGGTGCCAACGTCAACACAGACTAAGCAAGGCTAGAGTGGACAGTTCAAGGACTTGTCCCCTGACATCACCCCCCCTTCAAGGTCCATCAACCTGATGGACAAGACTTTGTGGGTGGTAGAGAGCGTCACTAAGGAGTGGAGTAGAGTGGGCAGCTAAGGCATGTGCTAGAAGATGCTGGTTTAAAGCAGGCGTAGTTGTAGAGCACAGTACACATTGCGAAGAGGTGGCTGTGGTAGGGAGTTTGGCATGATAACCAGCCAAGAAAAGGGGGAGGTCGAGCAATGAGCAAGCAACAAGCATAAGCAAGGGGCAAGCAGACCGCAGGAGCCAATGCTGATATAATGGCCAGAGTGCGCTGAGGACTGGTGGCTAAAGGGGGAGCAGTGGTCATCTGCCCCTAAAGTGAGCCAACACAACCAGGGACCCTGGACCAGGCCACAACTACTGGCGAGCGGCAAGCATCAGGTGGCCAAGGGCACACAAGAGGCAGGAGGCGGGCACAGCAAGGAGTAGACAAGGCGAGAGTGTGGGAAGAGCACGTAGAGAGGTCGTCATGGGGGGTAGGGTAGGGCCAACACCAATGAAGGTGTGTAGGAGGTAGGGTGGATGCAGCGGGCTAGGAAGGGGCGCTGCATAGGAGTCCTAGCAACCTGTAAAGGGACGCTCCATTGTAGAATGCCAAGCAGATGCAACGACTGCTCAAGCCCACCGCCAAGGGGAGCGAGCGTCGAGCAAGCACAGTGACAAGCAGCTGGCAAGCAAGAGGGCAGGCTGCCAACAAGGGACAGAGCCAGAGGGCAAAGACAGAGAGCAAGGTCATCACTGAGGAGCTTACAGTTATGCTGATGTATAGACCCAGAAGCAATGCTATTGCTAGGACTGGGGATGTTCCATCCACTAGTCCTACTTATATACTACATCGGACACACTATGACTACGATGTATTGACTAATAGGGCCGGTATATACTAAGCACTACTGAGTAAGCAATAATCAGCATGAGTAAGCCAGCCAATGGCATAAAGGCTTGCCGGCAAGTAAAGTGGGTCCGAAGACCAGCTGATCTGTCAGATGATGATGCCAAGATAGGAAGAGAGCCGGATAGGACCGGAGCAGTCTGGATGGTGGCTAGATAGAGGTGCCAACGTCAACACAGACTAAGCAAGGCTAGAGTGGACAGTCTAAGGACTTGTCTCCTGACAACACCACTACCTACCCCTGCCCCTGATACTCCCAGTCCTGTTGACCCCAGGGCCCTTGACATCAAGATCATTGGTGTCATCCCCTTTGCTTGCATCATATAGAACAGCATCTCAGCATTTCAGCTTCACATCTTCCCCACTCTACCGGAAGAACATCTACGTACCAAAATCACCCCCCAAATCCACCCAAAACAGAGGAACAAATCTTACACAAAGTAGTTTCCTCAGAATACCATGAATTTGCTGACATGTTCTCTGAAGGAAGCGCTAAAGAACTTTCTCCGCACCGACCCTACAACCACCAGATCGACTTCGAGGAAGGAGCCTTGCCCCCCTTTGACAAGATCTACAACATGTCCAAAGTTGAACTCTATGCCCTGAAGGACCACCTCGACAACATGCTCAGAAAAGGCTTTATACGCCCCTCAATCTCCGCTGCCAATGCTCTGGTCCTATTCACCAAAAAGAAGGACGGCTCCCTGCACCTCTGCGTCGACTACTGGGGATTCAACTAAGTCATCAAAAAGAACTGGTATCCTCTTCTCCTCATCGGTGACCTAGTTGACCACCTTTGCAGTGCTAAGGTGTACACCAAAATCAATCTCCGGTCGGGCTACAATAACGTCCACATAGCCCCAGGACATGAATGGAAAACCACCTTCTGCACCTGCTATGGCCTCTTTGAATACCTTGTAATGCTCTTTGGTATGACCAACTCCCCCGCCACCTTCCAGTATTTCATGAACAACATCTTCTATGACATGAACAACGTCTTTGTCATTGTATACTTGGACGACATTCTCATCTACTCAAACTCACTAGAAAAACACTGGAGTCACGTCCACAGCGTCCTAGAGCGTCTCTGGGAGCACAATCTCCATGCCAAACTCAAGAAATGCTCCTTTCACACCACCAAGGTCAAATATCTCGGCGTTATTGTCACTCTGGATGGCGTTTGCATGAACCCTGCCAAGGTCGAGGCCATTCTCAGTTGGCCTCAGCTCCGGAACATCAAAGAGGTACAGTCATTCCTTGGTTTTGCCAACTTCTACCACCAATTCATTGACAACTACTCCGGTATCACCAAATCCCTCAACTGACTCATGTGCAAGGACTCTCCCTGGAACAACAGCAAGTGCCAAAGCATGTTTGAACTCCTCAAAAAGGCCTTCACTACCACCCCCATTCTCCACCACTTTGACCCCGCCCTTTTAGTTGTACTTGAATGCGATGCTTCTGACTATGCCATTGCCAGGATTCTCTCTCAGATAGAGCTCAGAACAAACAATCTCCGCTTCGTTGCCTTCTACACTCACTCAATGATCCTCACCAAACTCAATTACAACATCTATGACAAGGAACTACTCGCTATTGTAGAGGCCTTCAAGCAGTAGCAGACCTATCTCAAAAAGGCTCTACACTGCACACAAGTCTACTCAGACCACAACAACCTTCAGTACTTTACAACCACCAAGCAGCTCAGCCGCTACCAAGCCCGCTAGTCAGAGGTCCTCTCCAAGTATGACTTCACCATCTACTACTGCCCTGAGCAACTCAGGGCCAAGCCAGACGCACTCACACGACGACCAGATGTCTACTCAAAGAAGTTGTTTAAAGTGGAAAAAAACACCTTCAACCACCACATTGTAATCTCTCCCAAACACCTCCATGCAATACTAATCATAAACAAAGAAGGAATCCTCCACCAAATTTGCAAGGCCTCCTCAAACAACTACTTTGCCCAACACAACCCCTGAAACACCTCCACCTCCACCTCCTCAATTGACCCCTCATTCACCTTATTTCCAGACAACTTGCTCCTCCTCTAGTATGGACGAATCTATGCCCTTGTCAGAGAACTCCTCATTTCTCCCTTCTTCCACTCCTTATTCTTTCATTCTTCCTCTATTTATTTCCCTATTTCTGCTGTCACTCTTTTACTTTACTGCTTCTATTCCTTCAACACTATCTATTGGTATTATTCTCAGCCCTTGAAGTGCTCTGGTTCTTTAGTTATCATTCAAACAAGTGTAGCCAACACTTCCAGAGGCTTAGTAAGCATCCAGAGGCTTAGTCATCTTGAGGCTAGCCTCCAAATTACTAAGCAAGTCACATGAGACATGTGCATGACTTCTGGCAATGGCAATTTCCAAAGTTTTTGATTATTTTCAGAGATTTTCCTTTTTTAGATTATAAATTTTATTGTGGCTTTTTTCATACTATACAGTTACTTCCCATGCTTCTGGAGCCTTGGAAGCGTCACTCCTGGCATAGGGAATCCCTAGACTTGTTCTCTTTGGATTTCCCTCTGCCAAGTGAGTAGTTATTGTTGTATTACCTATATATACTTTGGATTTCCCTCTGCCAGCTGTGTGACTGAGCCATAGCCTCCAGAGGTTGCCCTTACAGTAGAACAAGTCTCTACATTTTGGTCTGGGAGCCCCCTTTAGCCTGCTTGAGCCCTCTCTTGTCTCTTTAGATCACTCTCCCACTGGACTACCCTCTGCCCCTCTGTTGCTTCTATGACTCAACCAGCCTCCTCAGGACCTCTCTTGGACGCTTCTGCCCCTCAGGATGATGCCTGGGGTCGCTTGCTTGCTCTGGAGACTCAGGTGCAGACCACCCAAGCTTCCCTCACCCTCCACACCACCGAACTTGCTGGATTACATCAGGCCACAGACACTATCTCTCAGTCCCTTCAGGCCCTCTTAGAGTGCCTCCCTCTCACTCCTACCCCTCCTCAGGCACCTCTAGTTAGGGCTGACACACCTCCAGTCCCTCAATCTGGAGCTTCTCCCCCTGTTCATACCAATATTCTTTGTCCAGCGCTCCCAGATGCATTCAATGGTAACTGAGCTATGGGCGAGCGATTCCTGCAATCATGTATCACCTACCTTTAGCTCAGTGGGGAAGCCTTTCCTTCTGATGCTCTCAAAATTGCCTGGGTCCTTTCCTACATGAAGTCTGGATGAGCTTTGACATATGCACTACGAGTTTTTTGACGTCCTGAAGAAGTAGAGAGCTTTAGAAGCTGGGATCAGTTTGAGAAGGAGTTTCAAACTGAGTTCTTTCTCTTGGACTCTGCTAAGGTGGCAGTCCTTACTCTCCAAAACCCCCATCGATATGGACAGGGAAAGCGGACCTTAGATGAGTACATTGACTCCTTCCGAGCTCTGGTTGAACAGGCCAGCTATCCAGATGGTCTTCAGCTCTGTCTCACCTTCTGAGATAGCCTCCTCCCCTCTCTCATAGATCGGATTGACAGCATGGCCAAAGGACAACTTGACAACGTGCATATTGAGTCTTGGTATCAGGTAGCACGCGACCAGTGGCAGCTCATGGAGTTAAAGCATGAGCTCCACCGAGGAACTACCTCTCGCTCCACCTTGCATGTGCCTTTACCTGCTCGTCCTCCCACCTCCCATTCCTTTCCATTTTGTGCTCCAGCCCTAGCTCAGGTACCTACCACACGTCCTCTTCCTCTGGGAGTTCCCATGGATGTTGATGCCTCTCATCAACGCTCCTCTCTCCCTCTCTTCTGTCATCGCTGTGGAAAGCCTGGTCACTTCGCTCGATATTGCCCTCAGAGGTTGGAGGTGTGCTATCTCTCAGCTGTAGAGCAGGAAGAGCTCCTTCTCCAGCTCCTGGCTGCCAGAGATGCCCAAAGAAACCCTTCCCCAGATGCACAGATCAAAGCAGAACCGTTGAATAAGTCTGTAGGTTCTGTGGAGGCTGTAGTGGAACCTTTGGATGAGTCCTTAGGTTCTACAAGGGAGGGTTTTCAATAGGGCGATGAATGAGTTGTACGCCTCCGCCACCTGGCGCTAATCAATTTGCATGTCTACCAGTAGAATCTTCCAATATATCTCTCTCTGTCAATGATTCTCTAGTTGAAAACGTAAGCGTCCCCTTCGATGTACAAAATACCCCCTCGGTTAAGGCCTCAGCTGAGACTTCTCCTCCTCCTTCTTCTGTCCGACGCCCACATGTCCCAGCTTGGGAATGATGCCTCCTTCGCTGCTATGTTGTTGCCTCCACTCCCTCTCCTAACTCTCTGTGTCTCAATGTAGAGATTGAGACAACTGATACTCAGCAGACTTGGAGCATCGTAGCTCTTCTGGACAATGGTGCCACTGGACTCTTCCTTAATACTCGCTATGTAGAACAACACCAACTCACTACTCGGCCTCTCTCTTGTCCCATTCCAGTCTATAACATTGATGGTACGCTCAATGAAGCTGGATTCATTCGCTCAATAGTGGATTTAGTTCTTCGTTACCAGACTCATTCTGAGTGTGCTGTCTTTGCGGTCACCAGCCTAGGGAAGCAGGATATGATACTGGGATTCTCCTGGCTACGTGACCACAACCCTGAAATTGACTGGACTAAGGGTAAAGTGAGTATGAGCCGCTGCCCCTGACGGTGTTCTACATGTGCCAAGGAGATTAGAGAGGAGCGCAGAGCCTCAGTCCATGAGCACGCTGCTATATGTGCTTGCTGAGTTGGACACCTCCCCTTTGCAGACCTCAACCTACTGGATCCTCCTTCCTTGGCGTTCCCTCATAGAGAGGCCCTCTATGAGGATGTTCGAAGTGTAGTGAGTGAAGCCCAGATGGAAGATGGATGTGAGGGTGAATTTGTGTGTGCTCCTGACTCAGAGTCCCCAAACAAGGCCATTGAAACAGGTGATAGGATTTATGCAACTACTTTACGACCTCCCCCAACTGTGGCAGAGATTAGAACCAGCCAAACTACTTCTCAGCAGCTAGCTCAGGCTTTTGCTACTAACTCTGCTCCTAAGTCATTCCAGAATGCAGTTCCTTATCACCTGCACAACTTTGAGGACGTTTTCTCCAAGGCATCATTTGACTCCTTGCCAGAGCGCAAGCAGTGGGACCATGCTATTGAGTTCACACTCAATGCTGAGCCCTCCAGCTGCAAAGTCTATCCTCTCTCCCCCCGAGAACAGGATGAGCTTGATGCCTTCTTGCAGGAGAATTTAGATTCTGGTTGCATCCGTCCCTCAAAGTCCCCAATGGCCTCCCCAGTCTTCTTTATTAAGAAGAAGGATGGTTCTCTGGTTCAAGACTATTGAGTTTTGAATGCAATGACTATGAAGAATTGCTATCCCTTACCACTCATTTTAGAACTTGTCAACAACCTCCGAGGTGCACGCTATTTCACCAAGTTGGATGTCCGCTGAGGCTACAACAATGTGCGCATCAAAGAAGGTGATGAGTGGAAGGCAGCATTCTAAACAAATCGCGGACTCTTTGAACCTCTGGTGATGTTCTTTAGCCTCACTAATAGCTCGGCCACCTTCTAGACCATGATAAACGACATTTTCCAAGACCTCATAGTGGAAGGTGTTGTGTGTATATATCTTGATGATATCTTCATCTATACCAAGACTTTAGAGGAGCATTGTCAGATTACATGCATCATGCTGGAGCATCTCCGCCAACACCAGCTCTATCTCAAGCCAGAGAAGTGTGAATTTGAGCAAACCAAGGTTGAATACCTTGGACTGATCATTTCTCATGGAATGACTGAGATGGACCCAGTCAAAGTAGCTGGTGTGGCAGAGTGGCCAGAGCCCAAGAACAAGAAGGAGGTTCAGGCCTTCCTAGGCTTCACCAACTTCTATCGAAGGTTCATTCAGGACTTCTCACACCATGCCCGGCCTCTCTTTGATCTCACCACTAAGGACACTCCTTGGCACTGGGATGTGGCACAGCAGACTGCCTTTGATGCCCTCAAACAAGCAGTCACTTCAAAGCCTGTCCTCCTATTCCCAAATGATGACTCTCCCTTCTGGGTGGAAGCCGATAGCTCAGATTTTGCTACTGGAGCCGTCCTCTCTCAGCAATCAAAAGAGGATGGTAAGTAGCATCCTGTGGCTTTCTACTCCAAGAGTCTCAATGCTGTGGAGTGCAATTATGAGATCCATGACAAGGAGATGTTGGCTATCATTTGGTCATTTGAGGAGTGGCGACATTTCCTTGAGGGTGCCAAGCATAAGTTTGAGGTGTGGACTGATCACAAGAACTTAGAGTACTTTTGGATAGCCAAGAAACTTAACCGCCGACAGGCTTGATGGTCCTTGTATCTGGCCAACTTTGACTTTTCATTGCACCACAAACCTGAGCGAAGCATGGGCAAGCCGAATGCACTTTCTAGGCGAGCTGATCATGGCTCAGAAGCTAGTGACAATGACAATATTGTACTCTTGAAGCCAGAGCTCTTTGCCATTCGTGCTCTAGAGAGTGTAGTTGGCCAGGGAGAAGAAGTAGGCATCCTTCAAGACATCCATCAAGGTAACCAGGAGGGCACTCAAGAAGATCTGGTAGCCAAGGCTGCTCTGGCCTTGCATGCTCAAGAGAGAATTGGAGTAAAGTCAGTCCGCACTGATGAGTGGTCTTTGGAGAACAGTCTTCTTACCTTCCGGAGATGCATTTATATTCCCAACCTACCTGACCTCCGGAGGCGGATTGTTAAGCAGCATCATGAATCTTGGATTGCAGGCCATCTTGGCAGATGGAAGATACTGGAACTGGTCTCTTGGAATTACTGGTGGCCTCAGATGTCACAGTATATTGGCTCTTACACCTCCACCTGTGATCTCTGTCTGCAA
This sequence comes from Termitomyces sp. MG148, assembly GCA_003313785.1. Classification (NCBI taxonomy): domain Eukaryota; kingdom Fungi; phylum Basidiomycota; class Agaricomycetes; order Agaricales; family Lyophyllaceae; genus Termitomyces; species Termitomyces sp. MG148. The sequence goes on along the minus strand of QLOM01001250.1, from coordinate 24,318 downwards.
ACTAAACCTCGTCGTCAGCCTCCTATGGAACAACTTCATTCCTTGCCTATCCCAGCTAAGCGTTGGAGTGTAGCCTCAGTAGACTTTATTGTCAAGTTACTAGATGCTCATGGATATGATGCAATTATGGTGGTAGTAGATCTCTGTGGCATGCAAGCCCACTTCATCCCAACACACACCACCTGCTCTGCCATGAGCGCTGCTAACCTGTATCGGAAGCATGTCTGGAAACTCCATGGATTGTCAGATGCCTATGTTTCAGACTGTGGACCTCAGTTTGTGGCAGAGTTTACCAGAAAGCTGTATCGCCTCCTTCAGGTCAAACTCCACACCTCCACTGCCTATCACCCTCAGTCTGATAGCCAGACTGAGCGTGTCAACCAAGAGCTAGAACAGTATCTTCGGCTCTTCTGCAATGAACGACAGGATGACTGGGATGACCTATTACCAGAGGCAGAGTTCCAATACAACAATCATGTGCATGCTGCCACCCAGATGTCTCCTTTCCTTCTGGACACTGGTCGACACTCTCGGATGAATTTTGAGCCTCGTGAACGATCTTCAGAGAATGAAGCTGTCAATGAGTTCCTAGATCGGATGAAGGCTGCCCAAGAGAAAGCCAAGGCAGCCTTAGCTAAGGCAAAGGACGACATGGCCCGCTATTATGATCGTGGACAAACTCCAGCCCCCAAGTACAAGTATGGAGATCGAGTCTATCTGGATGCCTCTGACATTGCTATCATTCGACCTTCTCAGAAGCTCTCTCATCGCTGTCTAGGACCCTTCCCTATAGTAAGGCAGGTAGGCCCTCTAGCCTATCGACTCAAGCTGCCTAGTGGAATGAACTGGCTCCATCCAGTCTTCAATGTGGTGAAGCTTTCTCCTGCACCAAATGATCCAATTCCAGGTCGTCGTCTACAGCTGCCACCACCTCCAGTTCTTGTAGACAACAGGGAAGAGTATGAAGTGGAACGGATCCTAGACAGTCGACTCTTCAGAAACAAGCTTCAGTTCAAGGTCAAGTGGAAGGGCTATGGAATTGAAGACATCTCTTGGGAGCTACAAGAAAATGTCCATGCTTCTGCCTTAGTCCGGGAATTCTACCAACAGCACCCTAATGCTCCCTGGGCAATCAGAGGCATCTACTCTCTTTCCAAGGTTGACCAGGCTGTCCAAAATTACTTCTATCCAGCGCGTCGAGACACCGCACTCTAGAGGGGGAGTGATGTCAGAGGACTCTTCATTTCTCCCTTCTTCCACTCCTTATTCTTTCATTCTTCCTCTATTTATTTCCCTATTTCTGCTGTCACTCTTTTACTTTACTGCTTTTATTCCTTCAACACTATCTATTGGTACTCTATTCTCAGCCCTTGAGGTGCTCTGGTTCTTTAGTTATCATTCAAACAAGTGTAGCCAACGCTTTCAGAGGCTTAGTCATCTTGAGGCTAGCCTCCAAATTACTAAGCAAGTCACATGAGACATGTGCATGACCTCTGGCAATGGTAATTTCTGAGTTTTTGATTATTTTTGGAGATTTTCCTTTTTTAGATTATAAATTTTATTGTGGCTTTTGTCATGCTATACAGTTACTTCCCATGCTTCTGGAGCCTTGGAAGCATCACTCCTGGCATAGAGAATCCCTAGACTTGTTCTCTTTGGATTTCCCTCTGCCAGCTGTGTGACTGAGCCATAGCCTTCAGAGGTCGCCCTTACAGTGTACCCAAAGAAGTCATTCAAAGCAGAGAAGAACGCCTTCAACCACCGCATTGTGATCCCTCTCAAACACCTCCACGCTGTCCTGATCATGAACAAAGAAGAAATTCTCCAGCAAATTTGCAAGGCTCCCCTGGACGACTACTTTGCCCTGCATGATCCCCAAAACACCCCCACTCCCAACTCCCTCACTGACCCCTCATTCACCCTATCCCCCAACAACCTCCTCCTCCTCCGGTACAGACAAATTTATGCTCCAGACCACAAAAACATACGGCTCAACCTCCTCTGACAACACTACAACCACAAGTTGCAAGGCCACTCTGGGATTCATAAGACATACCAATTCATCTCCCGCACGTACTTCTGACCTGGCTTGAAGGAGGACGTCGCCTGCTACGTCAAGGCCTGCAAGTCCTGTCTCTGGGCCAAGGTCCCCTGCCACCACCCCTATGGTCTCTTGAAACCCCTCCCCATAGGACGTTGCTCCTGGTCCTCTATCTCTATGGACCATATTGTTGAACTCTCAGAGTTGGAAGGATACAATGCCATCCTCGTCATTGTCTGCCACCTCACCAAACAAGCCATCTTCATCCCTTGCCACACTACCGACGACGCTCCAGAATTCACCAGGCTTTTCCTCAAGCACGTCTTCTCCAAGCATGGTCTCTCAGATGACATCATCTCCAACCAGGGCCCACTGTTCACCTCCTGATTCTGGCAGTCTCTGTGCAAGGCCCTCGACATCAAAACAAACCTCTCCACCGCCTATCACCTGGAGACGGATGGCTAGACTAAGCAGGTCAACCAGACCTTGGAGCAGTACCTTTGCCTCTACGTCAATTACCTCCAGGACGACTGGCGCTCCGACTTACTCCTAGCCAAATTCACCTACAACAACACCCTGCCACTCCGCCACCAGAGTATTCCCCTTTTTTGCAAACAAAGGCTACTATTCCCGCCTCACCCTCTTGCTCAAGAATATCTCCTTGCACGCTGCCTATGAAGTTGCCCATGACCTCTGAGAGCTCCATCAGTTTCTCCAGGACAAAATCAATATCACTAATAAAGCCTATGCCAAACACGCCGATGCTCACCGTGAACCTATGCCTGACTGGAACCCTGAAACACTCGTATGGCTTGACCAACGTAACCTTAAAACTCGACGACCCTCCATCAAGCTCGACCACAAGCGACTGGGACTATTCAAAATCCTCTGCAAAGTCTCCTCGCACGCCTACAAGCTTGACCTACTCCTGGGCCTTAAGAGCCTCCATCTGGTATTCCACGTACGACTCCTTGACAAACACGCCCCAGACCCCTTCCCTAGCCAACGACCCAGTAAACCCTCGCTAGTCAAGATCAAAGGCAAAGACCACTACGAAGTCGACCAGATTCTTGACTCCCAACTCGTCCAGGGCCACCCCCATTACTTGATACAATGGAAGGGGTACAGACCCAAGGACGACACCTGGGAACTTCAAAGGAACCTCACCAGCGCCCCCGCCAAGCTCCGGGACTTCCATTGACTACACTCCTACAAGCCCCAGGATCTCTGGGACTAGATCACACAGATGGCCTTAGTGGGCGTAACCCCTACCTCTGGATTCATCAGGAATTCAACTCCCGCCCAGCTCCCTGCATATTCCTTTATTTTTTTCTTGCTTTGCTTAAAGAGAAAACAGATACAAAAAAAGAAAAAAAAAAGAGAAAATCATGTATGTACAACTAGGAGTTACAATATACAATACAAGACGACAACAACAGGATTCCAGCTTAAGATCAACTCTGACCTCCTCAGTCCTGACCACCCCTCTCCAAACCTCCTCTGCCTTGCCCCCCCGGCTGCCCCGTGTCCTCAATTGCCAGGGCCGCCTCCATCTGCAGCATGAGCGCCGCCACGTTGTCCTTGTGAGGTGGTAGATCCTTCCCCGTGTCTGTAGCCACCCCCAGCCATGACCTGGGAGGAAATATATTCCTCTGCCAGTGCTCCGCCAACAGCGACTCCAGTCGCACTGCCCCTTGCTCCAACTCAACCGGCAAATTAAAGGGCATCCGCCCCATGCCCTCCTAGAGCAACGCCTGTGCAGCCGAGGCACCGTCAAGTAAGACGCGGTGCTCCCAAACCCAATCTAAAAGGTAGGCAAGTCAGTGCCTTGGCTAACAAAAAGAGCACGACGTACGAAGGACAGCCACCCTTTCCACCGCCGCCTCCTCCATCAACTAGTCCCGTTGTCTGGCCACCGACTCCTCCACCCTCCTTGCCTCCTGGACCACCCTCGACAACTGCTGCACCTGCTCCGCCAGAGAAGCAACCGACACCTGGGTTCTTCCCGCCTTCAGCGCCACCGACACCTCCCTCTTCCATCGCAAATGGGCCTGCAGTTCCCAGATCTTGATTGCCTGTGCGTTCATCAACTCCACCGCCGCCTGCCAATCCTGCAATGCCTTGTTGCGTTCTCCACGCACCTCAACCAACTCTGCCTCACACTGCGCCAACCTCCCCATCACTTGCTCCATCCACTGGCGCAACTCCAAGTTTGCCATTGAGAGCGCCCGATCGGCCACAATCTGAGGGTGGTCAGCCATCTGTGACGACTGAAAAAGGCTCAAGGAGCCCACCACAAGCACTTGAAGGGGCTGGGCCCCGCCTTTGGGGATGGTGACACCTGGCGCTTACCCTTGTCTCAGGAAGCTGGAGCAACAACAGCCACCGGTTGCACCTCCCACAAAGGCCCCACCTTCTCCACCAGCAGCCCCAACTCCTCCTTGCTACTACTCTCATCTCCAACCCCCAGAGACGCGCCCCCCACACACCGCAGTCGCAGCACGCCTGCCCTTGGACCCCCCACCAGCGCCAGCCTTGCCCTCGACCCGGAAGGCACTCTCGCCCCCTGGGCCATCTGCCCCTCTACCCACTCCACCTCCCAACCCTCCTCTCGTGCCACACAAGACGCCCGCCAGAGCTGCAAAACCAAACAGCGCTTGTGCCGAGAGCGGCACGCATTGCATACCAAAAAATCCCTACGTAACTCCGCCTCCTGAGGCATGAACTCGCATGCATCTCCGCAACAAGCACAGAATGAGCACTAAATCAGGATCAGTACCGACCAAGCAGGAAAAAGCAAGACGACTCACTGGCCCCTGAGCATGACACCACTCGAGGAAAAAGGAACCCTGGGCGCGACTTAGTGCCTCTGCAAACCGCTGGGGGGTCACCCATGCTTGAGGTACCCTCTGTGCCTCTGGGACCAGCTGCACCTCCCCTGGAGCAAACACTGGCCGTGCAGGATGATCAAGCGCTGCCGGCGCTGGAAGAGCTGGGGCAGGAGGAACCGGCACACGAATCACGACCTCTAGGCAAGGAGGCACACGAACCGACACCCCGCCCTGGGATGCCGCCACACGCAGATCTGCCTCTAATCCAGAAATCAGCAAGCCACACAACACGACCAACACTCTTGATACTCATGCTGCCGCACAAGGGCCTCCAACATCCGCTCCTGCTGGTGGCGTTTGTGGGGACCCTGGTGCGCCTTGTACGCCACCCAAACCGCGACGCTGTTCTCACCAGAAGAAGGAGGGGTCAGGATTGGCAAAGGAGGAGGGGGGGACAACATGATATGAGAAGGAAGGTCAGGAAACTCAGAATTTTTTCTTTCTCTGTTTTTCTTTGCTACCGTGGGGCTTCTTGATGGTCATCAGGCTTCTAATTCAACTCCCATGGAGAAGCCACACCGCCACAATCAATCACCATCTCAAAGAGTCTTGATGCCAGGAGGGGTGATGTCATGACCCACCCCCGGGACTAAGCTCTGGGCCTGGGCCACTCTACACACCCCGGCAAACCACTCACACAACCCCCAACTTGGGACAAACTCTATGATCACCCAGCGTGGCCATCATGTCATACCCTGACCGACCCTGGCACTTCTTCCAGACATCACTAATGATCCCCGGTGCAACAGCACAGCAATCCACACATCACCTGACGCATTAGACATCATCACGCATCATTCAAAGCATCATGCATAGCCACACACTACCCAGCACATCATGCCATGCATCATGCATCACCCCGTGCATCAGCCCATGCATCATACATCGCAACGCATCGGCCTCCGCATCATGCCTTGCTGCGTCCTCTTGTTGCGCCACGTCTTCCCTTGTGCGGTGCCACCGTGACTCCCCAAGCAGCGGCACCACTACTACTCAACACCCACAGGTCTCTCTTTGTCTTCCTATGTGCCCCAAGACACCACCAGAGCCCCAGGGGTAGGCCTCAGACCTGGGGCCGGGACCCCAGGACCTTACTCACCATGTAGTCAGTATATAAGCTCTATCCTAGCACCTAGTACAGTAGTCTTGATATTGCCTACACTTCCCAGTTTCTCTCATATCGCTCCAGTCTCGTATATTTGTCTCATACTTGTCTCTATCTCCATTGTCTTGTACTCGTCTCTACTTGTCTTCACTATCTCTTCTCAATCTATTCATCTTTTCCCAGCTCTGTCTACTCAGTTCTCTTCCGTTTCTTCTCATCAGTCTCCCAGTTTTCCCGGCCTTCAGCCTAATTGGCCCAGCTCAGCCAGAGCTCAGCTCCACAGCCATTCAACCTTAAAACCTTGTCCACGCAATCACTCTTCATGCCATTCCCATGACACAGCTGCCAGCACATCCGCAGCTCCACTGATCATCCCAGAACCCCCTTGTTCACTTACTCGCTCCCGGTGCTCGCTCTCTGCTCGTGCCCCACATCTTTTGCCCCAGCGCACTTCACCCAGCAGAACCTCAACCCCGGTGTGCTCTCCTATGCCCTAGCATATCTCATCTACCCTGGTAGGCCTCTGTTGTGTCTGTAACTCCTTGAGTCCACTTTGCAAGGCCTTGCCCAGACTTGCTGAGCCCCTGGGTCAGCAGAACCTGACACTGACGTTGGATCTTGAAAAAGCAATGGAATTTGATTGGTGTCACTAAAGGTCCTGAAGTCAGCTATCTTTGATTGGAGATCTGATAGGGAGTCAGGCCAGCATCATGTAATTGTCATGTGATTGCTAAGTCAGGTGGTTGCCAAGGTTCCATGGTTGCCAAGTCTTGTGATCACCATGTAATTGGTAAGTTGTTGGATGACTGTCAAGTCAAGTGAGTAATCCCATGCATTGTCCTAAAGCCTGTGTTTGATTCCTGCTTGTTGCAAAATATAAGTTGCTAAAAATAGCACCAGTGCACTGAGCTCAGCCAGAGGCTTATCACCATCTGTGGAGGGTATCCACCCAATACTGCCTGATACTGAGGTGGGTATTCCACCACCATATACAGTTGTTGTAGGTATCCCACATTTTGTGAGGGTTGGCCCCATTGAGGGGCCTTTTGATACTGATTTTGTAGGGTTGCTCCTTGCCCCTTGTAATGGAGTAGGCTGTCACAGCCTATGATTTGGTCACACTTGTTACAGTAACTCTTTAGTTTTTTTTTTCCTTTACCAGTCCCTACACTTGTGTAGTCGCCATTCTTGCTATAGAATTGGGTCAACGCACTTGTGACACTAAGGAACTGAACTCAACTTGTGATTTTTTACACTCCTCCTCTTTCTATTGTTGGTATGCCCGACAACATCTGCAGGTATGTGTATTGGGGCTGCTTCTGCTGCTCCTGCTGCTGTGGCTACTTGTGCTGATCCATGGGTGTGATGTTCATGGTAGTGAAAAAAATTCAAGACGCTAGTCTCAGCCACAGCTGATTAACCCAGCACAGCATTTGGGTGCTTAGTCTCATTGAGCTCTAAGTAGTGGTCCAGTGCCACCAGCTTATCACAGTGGACATAAGGCTCCCATGTTGTGTTCCCCAGGGACTACCACACCTCAAACTTAAGTATATTCTGCTCAGTCTATCAGTAACCAATGATACTCTCAACAAACCATTCATTGTTGTCCCTGGCTCCAAAATCATAAGACTTGGCATTGCTCTATTTAGAAACAATACATTATCTAATGCCGCATACAATTGCAACAGCGACACATGGAATTTTGGAACAATGCACCGTTTCTGAAGCACCATGGGTAACTCCAACATGTAGTTGAACGTGCACAGTTCTATGCTCAGCACACAATATGAGCCCACTCATATTTGTAAGGGGACGCTCTATCATGAAAAGCTAGGCAGACGCATCAACCACTCAAGCCTACCACCAAGTAGGGTGAGTGTCAAGCAAGCACAGTGACAAGCAACTGGCAGGCAAGAAGGCAGGCCACCAACAAGGGGTGGAGCAGGAGGGCAAGAGCAGAAGGCAAGGTCGTCACTGAGGAGCTCACAGTAATGCTAATGTGTAGACCCAGAAGCAATGCTATTGCTAGGACTGGGGATGTTCCATCCACTAGTCCTACTTATATACTACATCAGATATGCTATGACTACGGTGTATTGACTAATAGGGCCAGTATGTACTAAGCACTAATGAGTAAGCAACAGTCAGCATGAGTAAGCCAGCCAATGGCATAAAGACCTGCCAGCAAGTAGAGTGGGTCCAAAGATCAGCTGACCTGCCAGGTGTCGATGCCAAGACAGGGATGGAGCAGGATAGGGCTGGAGCGGTCTGGATGGTGGCTAGATGTAGGTGCCAACATCAACACAGACTAAGCAAGGCTAGGGTGGACGGTCCGAGGACCTGTCTCCTGACAATATTGGGCAGAGCTTGCTTGCTTGTCCCTTTGGTAGCCTCAAATTACATGTTAAAAGATACACCAACGCTCCAACAGGTATTGATGAGTTGTCTTGTTGGTGCATGTTTGTGCCCTTTGCCTGAAATACATGCATTTCAATAATAATCATGTCATGTGCTCTGGCAACATTTTCCAGAGCCTGTCTGGCAAATGTAAGGGCGACCTCCAGAAGTTGCAGCTAAGTCACACAACTGGCAGAGGAAAATCCAAAGTTTATTAGAAACAGTATAGTACAACAAGAAAATAACTAATCACTTGGTAGAGGGAAATCTAAAGAGAACAAGTCTAAGGATCCCTCTGTCACAGTGCAGCGCATCAATGTGAGAGGCAGAGGCATGAGAACAACTATACAGTACCTCCCAGAAAGCATAGGAGCATTCTAGAGATCTCCAGAGATTGCTGGAGAACTCTGGGGTTCCAAAAAAGGAAGTCCTCTGATAGTCCAACTCTACTCCAAGCTTAGTCCAAGGATATGCCTACTCTAGCAGATTCAAACAGCTGCTCAGCTTATTCTTTTCCCTTCTGTCCTTTAGTAGAGTCTTAATGAGTCATATGCATGAACCTTACTTAGCATTGATTATTGTTAGCCATAACTTCTTTATATACCAGGGCCTGATTAGTAAATATTAGTAATAACACAGCCACCAATTTAGTATATAGGCAGCCTGTGGATAGAATATCCTCAGGCTGAACAATAGCAGTATTCTTTTGGCTTATCCATTGAACTGACCATAAGCTTCTTTAGCAACATCTGATTCTCTGTTAGCTCTACTTGCCCCTTGCCTGACTCTTGCCTGCTCCTATGCTTGCTTGACTCTCACTTGTTGCTCACATTGCATGCTCTGTAGAAAGAGTTCCATGGATATCAAGCCTTTTTCTAGCTCCAATTGAGAGTTTTGCATATCAGGTCCACAGAAGAGGACATTGTGGTCAACTTCACATGGATGTCCAATGTCATGTACCGTGTTCTCACTTTCCATGATGAGTAATTGTCTGTCAGGGGACAAAGTACTGGCGCAGACTCAACATGGAAAGTATATTAGTTACAAGTAGCAGGTGTTGCGGCTGAAGGACACCCGTGTGTCTTATATAAAGCTGGGTAAAAAAGCCCTCAAGAATGTTGGGAGGGTCTCACAAAATGATCATGTGAGATATTAAATTCATGATCATTACTATTACTGTCATGTGTCACAATATGCAAAGGGGTCAGTATGTGCAAAATGCATTTCTCAACTCATTCCACTGACATGCCAGGTCCAGAAAAAAATCCATACATATATATAATGTCTGTAAAGAGTTCCCTATATTTTTTTGTGGGGAAGATGCACATGCAAAAATGCAAGAGGCACAAAAGTGTGAAATCAGAGTCAGTTTTGTCATCCACCGGTGCTCGGTAAAATGAATCAGGATAGACTGTGCAGAATCTAACTATACCAAAACTTTTCATACATAAAGAATGACACACAATCAATTTTACGAAGCATCCTGAGCAGTGGAAAGCTCAGAGAAGTGAACGTCTTTCTGTTCAGTGAAAGAGAGCGTGACAACTGAGGGGCTGTTAAAGCTCCGCGCACGGCTAAGCCGGCATGCTAAGGATCATTTATCAGCAAGCACGAGACTTACTGCGTGTATGTGAGCGGAACTGGAATTTGAGGTGACCTGACGTGATGGATTTTGCACTTCCCAGGCATTTTGGTACCCCTTGCTCGGTCATTGTCCGACACATCTTGTATGCTGACAATCCTATTAAAAAATTATAAGTTACTAGCTTAGAAACATGTTGAAACATGTTGAGATGGCCTGAAAGTTTCAAGGTCATGTGTGCAAAGGACAGAGCTACAAAAAAAGATTGGCTAGAATTTGCATTTCTCGGCATATGACAGTAGGGAGCCGAAAAAAAAGTTGAAGCTGCGATTCCATGGCAGAAGTGTAAAAAAGGGGACGGGGTTTTTGTTGCCAAGTTTGACTATAAATTCGTCGAGGAGCCTAGCGGGCTCTGCGGCTGAAGGGCGCATCCGGTATTGAGGACTTTTCAACGCCATATCTGGACAAATTTCATATGAAACATGTGATCTTTAGAATTTATCACGTTGGCCCTTGATCACTTTCTCGTCAGGAATGACAGACTCAAAACGGTTGCATGGTTCTACTGACAAGAAGAGAAAGAAATATCGCTCAGTAAGGAAGCCTTGATAACGGGAACTACGCCATCAAATCAAGTATGTTTCCTTTTTAGGATGGCACGCCGATCTGGGCCAAACGCTACATCGACGGACCAGGGATTTGGGTGAGCTGTAAGATTTCTTCCTTTTTGCCGAAAGCCTGTCTTGCTCGATGGTATATATACTCCAGGTGTTAAAGGAAAAGAACGGCAAGCAGTCGCAGAGTGTTATGATCTCTTCGACTCAGTTCGTGTCTTCGCCACAATGCCTCATGTATCGCAGGTTGATCTTCACTCAGGTTGCATCAGAACTCTGGCCGATAGGCCCACAAGGTGAAAATATGGATTCTGATTCTGACGATTGTGGAGATGAGGATCTCTCCATCGAAACTCAGATCGCCAACGAGGTTAGTGCCCTGAAGAAGCCCAAACAAGAGCCCCGCTTTGGTGAGCTTCGACCCCTGGTTACGTTGTAACAGTCTGATCGACGCCATATTATGCAACCTGAAGTTAACTGTCAGACAAATACAACCTGCGGTACGCATTCGGTCTGCTTCTCATCTCATAAAATACAAAGTTTACAATCCGTAGTTGCTTTCATCTCATGTAGGCCACCTGTCGACCCCGTCCAGTTGGTAGTAAAGCTAGTAAAAGATGTGCAAGCAACCGGCGTAGTTCGATCACGGTTGTCTCGCTTCACCTCTCCTTTTCATAATTATTAATTATCTTCTCAGTTGTATTCACCGGCTAGTACCTGTTTCCGCACAATGCGGGGCAAATCTGCCAGAAATACAGGGATTGTGTCGCAAAGTGCTGGAACCGTTTTTCTCCCAGCATCCCGATAGGAAATTTACTGTGAGTACAGGATGATCACACGCCACTCGGAGTGGCTCATTATATACCTATACCAAGTATAAGATCGAGTTGAGGATTCGGAATCATTCAGTTATATCAAGACCAGAATTTATCCAATGTATCGCTCAATGTGTCCCTGATGGCCACATGGTCGAATTAACAAATCCTGAAATATTTATTCTCGTTGAGGTGTTCAAGGTATGTGGAGAACACTTCTTGTGTTTTTCAATATCTAAGATTTTCTTCGACAGAGTGTCTGTGGAATGTCTATTGTCCGGAATTATTACGACTTGCAAAAATTCAACATGAGCGAGATCGCTAACGGCAAGAACGGTGGAGAAATCAAGACAGGGAGACAGGTGTTTGGCACAGGAAATTCTTGACCAATTTATCTTTTGTATTTGTTAATGCTGAGGCTTGTCGACGCCTCCTTCGGTGTCACAGAAAATCATGTCAATTCAGTTCTCATCATGCATCGTAATCAGTAAGGACACTGCCAAAGATACGGTCCATCCAACGCAGGTGAAATAAAGATAAGTAAACAATCAAGGTTAAAAGGCCGATTGACAACCCACTGGATTTTGCATAGGGTAATTTTGAGCACGTAGATGAAGCGAAGTGAATAACGGGCCTATTGAACAGAATCGGTAGCATATCGTTGAGGGCTTGTCATGGTTTCCTCCTGCATAGTGATCCAATTCGCTCGCTAAGGTTACAGGATACAAGGGAACAATCGTTTGTTTGATGATATATTCTCTGGGATCTAGAAAGATAAATATAAGTGATCGAACGAGAGCGTGAGCAGCTGGCTGACCAGCAGCATCACTCAAGGTATTCCAGAAGCTAGGAAGAAGCGACACCATGTAGAACCAATTAGTACCGCAGATAGGAACAGAGTTACATGAGAGGGTAGTGGCCTCAGTATAGATCGAAGTCTGGCATCCACTGATAAAAACCGATAAGAAAGTCTGAGCAAGGAGAGGGCACGGCGAGACTAATTGGACCACTGGATCAAAACTGAAAGAACCATCTGCCAATGACTTTTCTTGAAAGGCCAAGGAAATCTCTAAGGGTTCTGTTATATCATTCATTGCAACCAGTGGAACGAGAGGGATGCTAGACGTCATAGTGTCAAGGAAGACGTCAACGATGTACACTGGAACAAGACCGCAACTACACGTCGATTTAACGGCGTTGCATTGCTTGATCGTGCCTTGAAGGGTCGTTGAATTGCCCTCGCGCGTCGGGCTTTGTGGCGTCATAACTTCCGAGCCATGCGGCTGTGACGAGTTTGTTTCAGGTGAAAAATAAGTTAAAGGCATGGTCAATATAAGCGGAAACACCAAGGGTCTGAGTGGCACTGGTTCTACTATCTGGTTCCCCGCACCAAGTGGCAGATCTTCTTTACTTTCCGGACTATTATGAACTTGATTCAAGGAGGCACTTGCTCGAGAGTTCAGCGGCCGAGGATATGGATTCCCTGATAGACCGGGAGCCGTACATTTCGAAGGTTGCGAAGGTGAAATAGGAGTGGCTCCAGACTTGAAGGGTGCTATCAAATCCACAACTAGACGTCATCGTCAACCTCCCGGAAAAAAAGATAAACCGAAGGTCATACTGGACTGCGCTTGGCATGTGTCCCTAAGATGTTGGATACGACTACTTATCTGTCTGGGTGTTCGAAAGACGCCAGTCTTCTTTTTGATGTGTTCGCTGATGAATTTATTTCTCATTGGGCACCTATGATCCCGGACCGGTTTCCATTTGTTCGATTTTCGATACCGTTCAAGGCCTGTAGGGGGTGAAGACGGGGGTCGCTAACGCAGCTCCTCTCTTACCTTCTAGAAGAGCTATTTCTCTGTCATCACGGGCAGTTGAGCAAACTGCTACAAAAAAAATTGAACCAACATACACATGGGGAGGCCAGATGGTCTCTCCTTGAGATCCTTTCGTCTTCCAGTATTGACGGCCAGTTGCGACGAGATTCTTGGCATGAGCTACATTTTCCTCCGGAGAAAAATTATGAGACAAGATTTTGATCGAGTCTTTGCTGAGATATGCGTTTTGATACTGTAAGGTCGATTGTACGGATAGGATTGACTGGCATTCTCTAGGCATCCTTTAGGTACTTGGTACTTGGTACTTGAGACCTGCAGATCACCGCTATTTAACCTTCTTTGAATCATCCTGCCAACCATTGAGCGGAGATGTTCTTAATTGGCTGATCGTCCAGGGGTACTTAGCGGGCTTCCAACTCAACCGTTTCCTATCTTTGTCATCGATTATTTATTTGAATGGCATATCCCGTTAGGTCATAATTTTTCCCCTTTGACTTCGCGTAAAACACGCAGGATGAAGTCATCTAATGTATGGATCAGACTCTCGAGTTCTATCTTGTCACTCGCTGAAATTGAACTTCAAGTTTGTGTATACGTTCCTCGAGATAAGAAGAATAAGAAACAGATTTATATCACAGATTACTCCGAGAAGTTGTAGACATCGCAAGTGAATTTTACGAATAGGCATGCTCCGTGTTGTGGACACCGCAAAGATATTTTTGAGGCGATAGCATAGAGAAATCAAACTTGTCCATAAGAGTGGTGTTGCGTACAAAGTATCAACACAGAGCAGAAGCAATATTGAGTAGATTTTTAGCTATCCAATGCCTGCTTGTGGCGAAGGTCAAAACCGCCACAGATGATGATCTAGATAGACTGAAGGGCTTTTTTCTCGTCCGCTGAAAGGCCATGACGTGTAAAAGTCGTTGAACGTTCGGAAGGAAAAGGAGGATAAAGATAGAAGGAATCAGACTTCAGAGGCCGCCGCTAAGCACACAGATGGTCAGGGTGACGGCAAACTCATAGCGAACCTAACAACGATATGCAAATTGGACAAATCCTGCAAATCAATCCGTGAGTGTGTATCCAACGGCTAGGGACGGAAAACCCAACTGTCATGGTTTTCGCGCTGCATCACATAATGCGTGCATCACTCAGTCAACTATTCCGTCGATTAGGGAGAACATGTCTAATCGCCAGTAACAACAGCGTCGCCGATATTATACAACTACACCTAGGGGGTTGTGATAGTATATGCAGAATTGTTTATGGTGGGGTTGGACAACAGATGCTGGGGCTCTAGAGGGCGACATGAGGCGATTTTAGGAAAAAGAAAAAGTACATGTCATGCCCGGCATGCGAACAGGAGTAAGCGTAATCTGGGAAGTTTGGAGGTCGACTTCAGGCAAAAAGATGTCGACGGGTATTGTAAGGTCGAGATTGTAGTGTATGGATGCATGCGAAGAAAACGCAGACCAAGCGTCTGAGTAACATATGGTTGTAGGTGCCATGTACGTCCGACTTGTGTGTCGTGGTGAAGTGCGGGATCTCGACGTATTTGTGCCGACCGAAGTGTCTAAAGAAGGGAAGGCGCGTCTTTCTAATACGATCGCGACGGCGCCAGCGATGAAAGCTGAAGGCCTTGTGACAGCTCGGATTTCCACTCCAAGCGCCTGCATGCCTCGGCATAGTCGACCCATTCTCTTCTCCGCTCTTTTTTCTCAAGCCAGTCTGAATCTAGGGCAGCAACGTCCATCTCGTAAAAGTGGTAGGTCGTCGCTGGCGTCGGTATCGTGATGATGAAGCGGGTGATGGTTCCACGAACGCCCGCTATTTGAATGGACAGAATATACGGAAGGGAAGCAAGAACAGGGGAAGACATCAGGAGACGAGGAGACGGAGAGGAGAACGGGTAGGACCTTCTTCCAGGGCCTCTCGCGAGGCTGCAGCCTCCAGCTGCACATCTGACGGCTCCCATCCACCTTTGGGCACTAAGAGAAAAGTAATTTAGTCGGTTGCGTTCGGAATCGGAGACACGTCAGCGACCAGGCGTTCAACACCAGATGGAGGCAAGGAAAAACGGGGAAAAGAATACTCACACACCCAGCTCTCGGGCCTCTTACGACTGGTGACGACAAGAACTTTTTGAGCAGCTCTAGCAATGGGAATAGCACAACACACAACACGCGGCGTGGCGCGACCTTTGGTGCCCATGAGGATGATGGTGGTTAATGTCGGAAGGAAACAAGGTCGAACAACCGGGAGACGCGTGGCAGATAGACTTTCAGGAGACGATGTCAAAGGTGGAATTGAGGTTGAGGAGATGCCGTCTGCAGGATGTTAGCAGAGATCGTGTTGGCAGCGGAATGGGTCAGACCTAGACTGTTGTCTTAGCAGAGCTGAGACAGACAGTGCGACAGACGCACAAGAGCAGTTTCGCCTCCAGAAGAAAACTTCAACACTGCGCCTTTTAGATCTCACTCAATTACTACATCCCCACGCACGTTCATCGGCTTGGCCGGCCGCCCTGGACCCTCAAATCCGAGATCAGGAACACTCTTGACCATTGAGCGCTCGAAACTTCTATTCTCAGAGCAGCATATTTGTACATAACAGGTGTTTTATTCTATATATCTACTCGTTCCAGCTATCACTTTGTCAGTCGACCAACGTCGAAATCTTCTGTGAAACCACTCACGCGACCAAGAACATACACAAAACACCAAACACCATCGCACCGAACTACAGGATAAATCCTCCGTAAGGGACAATATTCGCAGCAGAATTAACGCACCTCACGAAGGGCCTGTGCACCGCTTTTGCTCTCAGCAAGGAGCCTAGATAGGGAAAAACATGAGTCCAGGATCGCATGCGCACATATCACAGGGTGTGAATACGTGACAACAGAACACATACGTTGGTAGAACGGCCACGGCACCGATATAGAGAAATCCGCCGGCCACGAAGGGAATTACCTACGAACAGGGGTGAGTGATATTCGAAAAACTCACAAACGACACGCTTTACCAAATCTGACCACTGGACCGTCGTTCCCAGTAACCCCGCGCCGTCCTGCCGAACGCCAAAGGCAAGGTTAGTTGACTCGGATGTCGCTCCCGAGGCCGTTGCGTTATGTACGGCAATGCCAATAAATGTCCTGATTGTAGGCATCATCTTTCAGCGCACGTCAACAGTCAGGAAACCAGAATAGATACCCGACCTATACGTAACAGAGAACCAAGTTCAATGATATTCCGAGCTTATGCTGCAGGACTCACGAAAGCACCAATAGCTGTGAGAAATTGCGATCGCATTGCCTGCTGTTTGTTGAACCCGCTGCGGATGAGAATGGAATAATCGGCAATTTCATGGGGTATTTCATGCGCAAAACAAGCAAGCGTAGTGGTGGCTCCAATCAAGGGAGATGCATAAAACGACGCAGCCATACTATTGCGATCGAATAAGTGAGCCACAAGAAGTTTCTAGCCACTTACGCCAACCCGTCGGTGCTGCAGCACGGTACAATAGTAAAAAAGCAAGAGGAAAATTGCGAGTATGGCTACGTACATGTTAT
This sequence comes from Termitomyces sp. MG148, assembly GCA_003313785.1. Lineage (NCBI taxonomy): Eukaryota > Fungi > Basidiomycota > Agaricomycetes > Agaricales > Lyophyllaceae > Termitomyces > Termitomyces sp. MG148. The sequence continues at coordinate 7,458 of QLOM01001250.1, read as the reverse complement.
GGACGAAATCTCCAAACAAATTAAGGTAGGCAGAAAGCTTTGACGGCCCATTGTCCGTCGTAACAGGCTCTGGACCAGTGATTTCGCCCTTCTTTTCCGATTTGCGCGACCGCATTCCGTTTTGGGAGACAGAATGCTCTACTCCGGAGGCCTTGGAGGCTGATTGTTCAGCATTATGTAGATGTGAATGAGAGTGTCCTGAGCCACCCTCGTCGCTGCCAAGAACGCGCAACGTCTTTTCCATGAAGAAAAACGCGGCGAATCCAACGAAAATGCCCAAGCTATCCCATATCGTAACGTTTAAAAGTCCCTTCAGCCAAGACGACAAGGCACTCACCCAATTAGAATGTTGCGCTTCTCCTCCACCATAATGAAATGAACGTCAGAACCTTGATGTTCGCCCATAAAAGCATGTGGAATAAGGTGCAGGAAAACGTCTGAGAGAAGTCCTCCAGTCTGTAGTGAGGTAAGCAAGTCCTCGGGCAAACAAACTCTTCCATACCGCAAACGCCGTCATCGTATTGAGCGTGTCGGCATTGATTTCAGCGGGTATAAAAGCAAGGATAAAGTTGGGAACACTGATTAGAAGACAAATGATGAGTTGGTGCAGTAGTGAGAGGAAGACACCAACGAGCTGATGTAGAATGTCCCAAGGATGGAATTCCACGCAGGTCCAAAAGGAAATAGCCATGCAAACACTTGTCGTAGAAATGGAGATTGTCCTTCGTCAATAACTTTCTTCAGAGAAGACAATCTCTTGATTGCTTCGCATTCATGGACTTCCGCTTCCTGGAATAATCACGACACAACCTGTCACGACGTTATAATCACTCACTGATATTGTTACATTCAGGAGATTGTGTATCTCAGTACCTAGTGAAGAAACAATCAGCACAAGACACGAGAAAAGAGCGACGAGGACAAGTAAAGAGCGAAACGACATGACTGCGAAGGCCAAAGCTGATGATAGGCACTGTAGTGTGAGAACTCCGACTGTTCCGGCTCTGCGAGGATCTTGCCTTTCATGTCCACCCAGTCAGAGCAAGCCGTTATTGAGGCGGCCGAGAAAATTATGGTCGACACGATGACTAGATACGACCCCTCTCACGATGCATACCATGGTGAGCGCGTCGTGGTGAACGCATATGTAATTTAAGACGCGATTTCTGTCCATCGCAGTGCAGCGCGTGCGGAAGACTGCCCTGAAAATAGCGAGGAACACACCAACACAACCAGATCTACTTGTGATTGAGCTTGGTGGGGTAGTTTGCCTTGTCCCGAACGAGTTGGTGACTGATGCGTCTCGGCTGGAAATTGAAGCTGCTCTTTTGCACGATGTTCTTGACAAGAAATATGTTTCTGCTGAACAAGCCGCTGACCCGTACAAGTTTTTCTTGCCATTTTTTGAGTCTATGGCTCATTTGCACGGTATCGACCTTGTGAAAGACGGGCGGGGACAGATCATCGCACAAGTCATTGACAATGTTTCATGGAGCACAGAGAAGAAATTAAAGGGGAGGGGACTGTGGACTAAATGGCATGAAGAGTGTGTTGAGCTGCACTGCGTCCAGGATGCGGACCGTTTAGATGCTATTGGAGCCTTTGGTATGTCCAATACAATTGGTGGACTTGTGCAGCCCTCCTCATCAAGTACAGGTATCCTACGATGTGCAGCATACACTACTACCATAAATCAGTACGATCTCTTCGTATCCAATACTCAGACTTTGTTTAACATCTGTTGTCTAGACCACTTTATGCCCCTCCAGGGGATCCAAAGCAATCCCAATCAGCCCTTCGGCATTTCCATGACAAATTAATTCTCATTCACGATCGGCTAAAAACAGAGTATGGGAAACGCCTTGCAACGAAAAGGCATCAACTTGTGAGGCAGTGTGTGTATCTCAGCCACAATACATGCTTATTCGTTCTATTACGAAGCTCCTCGACTTTATTGCTGCCGTTGACGAAGAATACGAAGGTCCTGATTCCGGCTCTTGAGAGACCGGAGGACTGTACCTCGTCACCTCGACATTAGTTTCAATTACCAAATGAGTGAATTTGTTCCAATCAATGAGGCTAGATTATGAACGCCGAGATTAAGCCTTTCAAGCTTTAAGCTTAGGACCCCCGGGTGCGCCAGTGCATCTTGTGTGCTGCGGGTCTAGATCGTAGACAAGACTTAGACAAGAGTACTATGCCCTACGGTGCAGTCGACAGGTCACAAATGTCACAGTACCTCTGATTATAGCCGAGGCCTGCCGTTTCCAGCCGTTTTCAAATCGATAGGCAGGTCCCAAATTTTGATATTTGACCCAACCTTGATTGATTTGGCCAAACATTACTATTTTTAGTTGCAGCTGGATTTTTTTATGACAAGAAACTTTGTAAGACGTCGAGAATGAAAGAGAAGTCCAACGAAGTCACGAGTTGACTAAAAATAGTAATGTTTGGCCGGAAACGATCAAGTTGGGCCAAATATAAGAATTTAGGATTTGAAAACGGCTGTCATCAAAATCACATCTGTGCACGCTATTACTTTTGTAGTCCGCCGCGGCATTGTACGGCAGATGTGACAAAAGCGTGACAAACCCTCAAATTGTTGCTCAGAAGGGACTCGATAGTTTCTGCATATTTTTCTTCAGTTCAACCTCGTATGTCTCACAATACACAATTCAGGAGGGACTAGTAAAAGATCACACGAGAGAGAGCCATAATTGCTGCTACATCAGAAGGTGTCGACTGAGGGGGCCTGTCGACTGCACCGTAGGGCATAGTATTCGCTGGAATTGTACTCAGGTAACATACCACTACCAAATGTGGAGTGGTTCAGGGTTGAATGTGATGCGTGACGGAGCGGTTAGACCGGAACTGATTTCTTTGAGAATCACGGGGACTATCTATGGACAATAAACCCATCGGCGTTAAGCTTGAGTCCAACCATCCCCCAATTATCCTGGTTCCTGGTTCGACCGGCTTATGTCTTTTTCCAAACCTCTCACACTAGCTCGCCTGAGTGACGTGGTGCTGGGCTCGTTCGGTGCCTTCCAGCCGAGCGAAACACTTGACCACTTGGTACGGTACCTCGGGACGTGGAGTGGCAGCGAGTATGTCTCTTACTATCATAGTCGTTCAGTTATCTGATATCCATCTAGTAAGCTGTTCATGGTGCAATCCTTTGCTTTTTCGACTTCTGTAAATTGTAATTGAAATCTCTCAAGGTCATCCAATACGCGATCAAAGTGCTCGTGCCCTTACTCCATCTGAGAGCAAGGCTCCAGCATCGTGCGGGACTCCGCAAGACTTCTGATAGTACCACTGCTACTTCTTTTGCCAAAATTGGTAGTATTATAAGTGATTCACGCATTCTTTGGAGATTCTGGGGTACGCTTTCGTTCAAGTCTTCATGGTCGCGGGATATTCACCAAGCTTTCTTCACAGGGCTGTTACCGATTGTGCAATGGCTGATATCGTTGGAGCGTACACCTCCGGCAACTCGTAATCTTCTCACTCTTGAGCGCCTTCAAGGATGGTCCATGATAGCGTATTACCCGCTTGAGCATTTGTCTTATCTCCTCTTCAACGGGGTTATACCATCAAAAATACCAAGTGTCCGATCACTCTTCTCGTCCTCGGATCGCCAAATCTTGCTCGATGCCAACGCTTTGAGCATATGGTCGTGTCGTTTCTGGGCTCTCTATGTGTTCCTTCAATTTGCTCATCTACGGGAAGACTTTATACTCTTACGCGCAAGACAAAGGAATCTTCGCAAAGGTAAGGGAACGGGCTTGAGTTCCACCGAGAAGAAGGAACTGCAGCAACGATGGGATGCCTATTGGTCAGATTTCGTAAGCAATCTTGGTTATTTACCTCTCACTGTACACTGGTGAGTACTTGGACGTTAAAGGAGTCATTATTCCTCAATTGTGTATTAGGTCGCTTGAGAAGGGCTTGTTCAAAAATGATGTCAGTACCACTGAGCATTTCGATTACTTGACGAGGCTGATGTTTGAACTCTAGGTCTGGGTTGGCGTTTTTGGTCTGATTGCGGGTCTTGCTTCTTTTCGGAATGGCTGGAAAGCAACGGCTTTGCCTTCACCCCCTCCTGCAGCCAAAGTTGAAGAGGATATGAAAGCAATGGATAAGGAGACCGAGACCACAGGTTATGATTTGTCCACGTAATCAATCATAAAAGTATTATTCGGTGTCCTTCCCATCTAATTATTGATCGACATCTAGTCACAGGTCGTGTATCAATCTCGTTACTGTAAAAATAAGATACGAAGCTCATACAAATAACACGAGCGTATAACTCTATGTGAAAGATTAATACCTCTAGGGTATCACGGGAGCCTTTTGAACAACGTGGACACATTCCCTTGATCCTATGGCGTCAGGTTACTGTTCACCCCAGTTCTCAAGGAAGCCAGCAGCTCCACCTCCACGATGTCGTGCCACAATGGGAGACCGGCATGTCATCAGGGTCCTCACACAAGTGTCCATATACGAAAGCTCGTGTTGTGCATTCAATTTATGTACGTTACGCTTTCCTTTTTGATAGCGACCCCTAACTTTTAAAAGAGAGATAAGATCCTGCCTATAAATAAAGCGCACATCTTGTTCCTTTCAGTCATATCCTCCTGATGAATAACTCCACAACCTCTCCAGACGAGCACTTCGATATCATCTTTGCGGGTGGTGAGTCGATACTCATATTGATAATAAAATTACTTCTCGAAGACTGCCAGGAGGAGCTGCTGCATGCGTGACTGCAGGCAGGCTGACACAGGCTGATCCTAATCTGAAGATACTGGTTCGTCGTCTGTTTCTTATGCTTTGATCATTGGGACTTCCTCAGCGTGATGACAGATCTTGGAGACGGGGCCTTTGACGAAAGATGTACCAGGCCACGTACAGCCCGCACGCTTCTTTCAGAACCTTATGAACCCATCTAAGACTTTTACATTGCACAAGGGCAAACCCAGTCCAGCTTTGGCAGGCCGTGAGGTCGTGGTGCCTTCTGCGCGTTGTCTCGGGGGAGGGTCCAGTGTGAATTGTTTGTTCTCTCCGCCGCCTTTTCAAACGATTCCTCTACAATGGTTCACCCCTAGTTGCCATGTATACCCGAGCTGCGGCGTCAGATTATGATGATTGGGAAAATGTACACGAGAATCCCGGTTGGGGTTCAAAATACCTGATTCCTTTGCTGAAGAAAGTTAGTTGGTTTTGCATTACTTTGCAGCCGGGCAACTTAAGCACTTAGGCGGAAACGTTTCAAGCCAATGGCGATCCCAAAGTCCATGGGAAATCGGGACCGATTAAAGTCTCGTATGGTCCAGATAGCAGCGTAGCCTCGCAATTCCTGGAAGTCGCCAAGAAATACGACAAGAAACGAGAATTCGCTGAGGATGTAAATGGGTTTTTCAGATGCAATGTCTACGGTGTTAGTCCTCTTCTTCTCCAAGTACATACACATGTTGATCTTTTGTTTTCTTTTGCTTTCAAGAGGTGGCCGAGGTATGTGTAATGTCTATCGAGTGACATAATTCTACAAATACCACCTCTGCAGATACATTGATGCGGTTACTGGCCGTCGTTCGGATGTACCCCATCACTATATCTACCAACATACAGATTCGGAGCACACGGGGCTTACTGTCCGTGAACGGCGTCGTGTCGTTCGGGTTATCTTTGAGTACGCTAAATCTTTCCGGGCTGCATGACGTTCAACAAATTTGTCTCTTAGGAACTCGCGTGCGATCGGAGTTGAGCACGTCAGCGACACTTGTTGTAGTGATAAAAGTGATCGAAAGCCAGAGCCGTCTCTTTCATATGCTTCACGGCTAATAGTTGTTTCTGCTGGCGCTTTTGGCTCACCTGCTATCTTGGAAAGGTATCCATATCTGTTATCCCTCTTTTACGCCAATAATTTTGAATGCATAAGATCTGGAATTGGAGGAGCCAATGTACTCGAGAGGAACAAAATCGAGCAGATCGTTGAACTTCCTGGCGTAGGGGAACATTACATGGGTAATTGCCGATTCATCTGAGGAAGAAAAAACTTCTGACTGTGGAGTCAGACCACAATCTCATCTTCTCCCCTTACTTTGCAATCGAAAATACTGACACTATGGATGTAATCTTCCGAGGAAACAAGGCACGAGTTGAAAGTGAGGTTCTGCTTTCCTTCTCATTTTCAAGTACTTACTCTTTTAGCATTTGCAACCCACTGGGCCCTGGATGGCCAAGGTCCTATGGCACAGAAGTGGGTGCTTCATCCATCTTAGTACAAACTGACATTTGACGATCTACGCAGTGGGATTGATGCTGGCATCAAGCTTCGGCCTAACTCGAGGGACCTTGACGAGATAGGGCCAGAATTCAAAGCGACGTGGGACAATTATTTTAAGCATGCCACAGACAAACCTGTCGTTTGGCTCGGGACATTTTCCGCGTCAGCACAGTACCTAACTTCGATTTTTTTCACTCTCACCTTCTTTCCTATCTAGTTATGCTGGAAATAATCCTGTTGCTCCGTGGGGCAAGTACTTCTCAGCGACCTATTTCTCTGTGAATCCTGAAATTTTTCCTGTCCTCCCGCGCTTATTGTTTTGATCAATAGGGGTACCCTGTTTCCCTGGGTCACGTACACATATCCACGGGCCTGAACCCCTACGGGAAACTCGACTTCGAACCAGGATATCTCAATCAGTAAGTTGTTACTTGATTGCACACATTACAATCAATATGGACGACCATCATCAGTCCAGCTGATCTTGGAGTTTTGAGATGGGCATACAAGAGGGGCCGTGAGTTGGCTCGTCGTATGGACATATATTGTGGCGAATTTGTGCCTGGGCACCCGAATTTCCCTAAGGGTAGCCAGGCAACTACTCATGACTTTTCTCGGCCGGTAGGAATTTCTGCTCCTGATATTTCTTACTCAGCCGAAGATGATAAAGCCATCGACGAGTATCATCGCAACACAGGTTAGTGACTACTATCCTATGTCCTAAATGCCTGTTTCATAGTTTGATTCCAGTGGAAACGACATGGCATTCTGTGCGCCGCCTTCCTGTCTGATGCTTCATTCTTACAGTCATTCAGATCGGTACTTGTGCCATGAAACCACGCCAGAAAGGTGGAGTCGTAGACCCTAGACTTAATGTGTATGGCGTTCAGAATTTGAAGGTGGCTGGTGTGTCAAGTTTTTCGACATCTTTTCCAGTATGTACTAAACTTCCTTCAGATTGTAGCATCGCACCTGCTAACGTCGGTGCCAATACGTATAACACTGCTTTGGCCATCGGAGAGAAAGCAGCCGTCATCATTGCGGAAGAATTGGGAATCAAAGTAATTAATTAGCGTACCATGAGTCTGCCGAGATTCGCATCTATAGGCGTACTTTTTATTATCGTGTAGTGAAACAAAAAAATGATGACTGATTTGGACGTTCAT
>QLOM01001249.1:0-23410 GCA_003313785.1 Termitomyces sp. MG148 | reverse complement strand
CGATAAATCATAGATGCCGATGAAGAATGAGTCGAATTCGTTTTCATCGACAACGTAATCGAAACTCTCAAGAAGGTCAACGACAGGCAGTCGGAACGACCCTCATCTTGCTGAGTAGAATTAAAGTGATTTTCAAGAGAGGCGCCCAACATATGCTGTTGCGATCGCTATTGAATCGCTATTGGTGGTACAGCAATGGTCTGAACAGGACAAGTGTTGGCGCTTCACGAGTTGAAGACAGACGACATGGGTGCTGTCGTAAAGTTGGGTTCAGCGTTGTGGACAACAAAAAGTATACTGTTAGGTTGCTTGTTAGGCCCGCGTCAGTGATTCGCAAAGCGCCACAATGAAGTTTATTGAATATTTACAACGCGTATATGTTGGGGATGTGACATCTGTGAAGAGTACCACAGCCGCGACATCAGGGCCACTCAGGCCAACGACCAACGACAGCTTTGTGCCACTCTCTGCTTTGTCCAGAACACATATATTAAACCATCGCAAGTATGCGCCATACCCTCAGTTCGTTGACACGCACTGAGGGTACGTCTTATTCAACCACTTATATACACATATATATTGACTACGATACCTAGAATTAACATACGTGTTATTATCTAGGTATTCACTAATAGAGTTCGTTGACACGCACTGAGGAATTAACATACGTGTTATTATCTAGATTGGTCAGTTTCTAACAGTCAGTTTCTAACAGTGTACTTACCTATTGACGGGGATTTGACTAAAGAAAACATAGCTCAGGGGTAGACGACTGGTATGGAGGCGGTCACGTGCGTATCATGACATAATATAAGCCGAGGTGCGACAAAGAGCAATGAGGAATAACTACCAGGGTTGAGTTGTGCGAAGCAACGCAACCGAGCCTCGATGATGTGTGACAAGACCAAATTAAGCAACCATGCCTGAGGATCGAGAGCCTGGCCAAGGGCTATGGCAAGTTATAGATACATTTTATGTCTTAATCCTTGTAATTACAATTACAAAGCGGTTTTACCGGTTTTCATGCTGATTTGAGGTCAGCTCGGGACTAAATCCACCCTCAGGTTCACCCCCAAATCCGCCTCAAATTCGCGTGTAGGTAGCATCCTCATTCCCAATCGACCATCGACCTTACCACCAATAGAACTGTCAGCGTCGCGCTCACACGGTAGGGACGGTCCTCGACGCCTTCGTGCGGTGCCTCAAGGCCCTGCCCAACCTCCACACACTCCAGATCCTCCGCGCACACACGCAAATGACGACGCGCCTCAAGAACGAGTTTGAGACTCACAAGCTCCTGCAGGTGCACACTCGAACCACGCGCACAATGTTGCGCGCGTACCCCGAAGTGCGGGTCGCCATGTGCAACTACGACGACGGCGGGAAGCTCATCGGCGCGATTATAAGGAGTGTAAGAGCGTTTAGGTGCTCAGAGGGTTCTCCCCTGACGTCAATATGATGAAGCGTGTGCTGCAAGGATTCACAATTTGACGCCATCTGATTTGATATAGGAATCGTCAAAGGCGTACCGAATCTTGAAGAAATCTCACTGGGATGCGCAAACGACGTCGTACGTACTCGATTCTTCGATCTCTCACCACTCACTCAGCCCCTCCGACTCCAGAAGAAGGTGTGGTTGCGGGTGAGGTACGATGAGACGAGGCATAGCATGGCGGTCAAGCAAGTCCTGCTCGGGCTTGTCGGGCGTAGGGTGGCTGAGTTGGGGATTGCTGCTGTTTCAGGCTTTTCAATGCTTGGTGATGTTAGATAGGTAAATGTCAATGTTAATTTCGAGTTAGATGGGTATATATCATCGTCTACAAATCCACATGCTACTCCTTGTGTCTCAACACGGCGTCTTGTTCAACCGAGGAATACGTGAACGACTGCCATAGTCTAACAGACACCAACAGAAATTCTGCAAACTCATGAGCAACCACACGTGGCCGTGCACCATACGGCCCAACAGCTCCTGGAATGTACTCCACGAATCTCGTAAGTATCAGCCCGAGTGACAAGATCGGAGTGACTTTGTAACTGCCGGCGAAGGACTCTGCGTGCCAGTTCAACCAGAGCTGGAAAAACGCGCCCGTTATGTCCATTGGGAAGGCAAAGTAGGGCCAGCTGTCGATCAGCCAGCTGTGGTAATAGTCGTCTGGAAGCGCAGCGGGTAGGATCGCAGGTATTATGGGATAGGAATGGGGTGAGAAGGCGTAGTATACGGCGAAGGTCCCAAGTATGATCTGTTAATCCTCATTAGCCATTGAGTTGCTAGCAAGAGTTTAAAAACAGATACTGACGCCACTCTTGAACAATGAGTTCATTCGATCCTCTATCCGTTGACTCGCCCTCTCTGCATGCGTCAATGGCGTTTGATGTGGAATCAACCGGGTCCATAAGGACCCCTTGGAGCGAGAGCTTTGCAAGTGAAAGACTGTCTTGATCATGAAGACGACAGGAAAGAATGGTACGGCGATAGAGGAGAGAGTACCCAACCAATCGAAAACCCCTTCGTTGTGTAGCGAGGCTGCGACCAAGTCAGGCACAAGTATCTCAATGGACTTGGAGCTGGTGAGAAGGAGGGTTCCCAAGATGCTAATTCCGACAGTTGAGGTCCGCGTGTACCAATAGAAACCATCGAAACAGACAACCAGGATGGAAAGAGCGAGCCTTAAGGGAGGTCGAGGGTCGGTGTGATAGATGAAGCTCAGAGGTCAGGAAACTTACTGCAGGGCTATCAATATGGAGCGACGTCTCGGGTGCGAATTCTGGTGATGCTTGTACCCATAAAAACCATCTGGACAAACATGCTTGCTCAGTCCATACTAATGGGTCTACACGTTTTGTTTTTCCAAGAAGGCTTACCTGTGAGTTCTACTTTATCATGAGCCAGCATCAGATGGTGGTCGCTGGCTTGCATGTCAAAGGTCTGGCGATTGAGCTTTTCCATCTCCTCGAGAAAAGCAAACTTGGGGTAAGATTGTCCGGAGAATGAGAGCTTCCAGGAGACGTCCACCGATTCCAGGTCGTCAGCAGTTGCATGCACAGTATCTTCCGTCGTCGAACAGACTTGTCGATGCACTGGAATTGGAAGGAGATCCTAGAGAGTATGTGGTAAATGTTGAAATCAAGTTTGGAATAACCGTACCTTGGGACCAGCAGATTTGGAGAAGGAGATGTATGGAGGATACACGACGTTGTTGAACCCCTGTTCATTATCTGCCATTTTTAGTGTTATAGCTGTCTCGACATGTCCAACGTTGACATAGGATCTATCACAATCATGTATAGAGGGAAACAACATCTCCTGCTGATTACACTGTTGAAAGAAGGTGAGATCTCAATTCCAAGTCGTAGAGCAAAATATGACCTACAGAGATATGCTTAAGTATCCGATGCTTCTTTAAGTAGGCCCTTTTGTCAAAAAATGCGGTTTCATCGACAATACGGATTTGAGTGCTATAAGAAGTGAAAAGCCGATCTCAGCACTCGATCTATGTGCGTACCGAGTGACAATGTAGGGGTGGTGAGTCAAAGGGGATTTGAATTCCGTAGTGGATGAGATACTTCCATCATCTTCTTCATACCAATTGTCCCTTGCCTCTTCACACTTCTTACGAATGCTATGGAATTCAAGGAGCGGAACTGAGGCACCGAAGCTTTCTACTGCCTTGTCCGCCAAAGTCTTTTTACCCACATGTGGAGAACCTAGTGGGAACCTCGGGATAGTTGAGCATGGGTGCACATTACATGGATTCAACGTACGGCCATGAACGAACAGGAAAAGTTTCTATAAAGCCGGGGATCGAGGTCGAAAAGTCAACGATCTCGTCAAGTGGGGATGGCGAGGTGGGTAACAGAACAACCGAACCACGAAGGTCGTGACTTGTGAGATCTGGTTTTTGGCTAGCAGACGTGAGATAAAGTCCACAGCACGTCGTTTACCTCATCAGCCAACGACTTACAAGTATGCAGTTGGGACTGTGAAATTCACTGTGGTATATATGTTTTTGTCCCTCAGGCGAAGACCTCGGAATACTGTGTCGGAATACAACGGGATGGCAGGAGGTAGAGGATTAAAACGCGGATGTTCGGACATTTCTTCATTATAAAGGTCGTCTTCATGCTCTTCTGTTCGAAGCCACACCGTGACAGTAAGATCGAACGTCTGCTCGGGGCCGATTAGCGGACGCGCAATCTCAGCATCTTTATGGATGTCCCCTGTATAGTAAAGGGCGCGTTGAACAGCAAGGCCGGTGACAATTTTCGGGAGAATGAATGCGATTCCGAGACTCGACAAGAGGAGTGTAACGATGCCAATAGCTCCTGCGAGGAGCCAGAGGCATCCGTGTCGATGTATTGGCTGTTTGGTGGATGCCTTTGCTGCCGTAGGAGTGCAGACCGCGGTGTGCTTGTCGACATTCGACATCCGGCCAATTTCAAACACTACCGTTGATGGGATCAATGGACACTTTTGAAGGAATTGGAAACTGTAGGGGTTGGGTCGTGACTGTGACCTACATTTACCTTCTTTATTCCTTCTTCCTTCTACTTTTGACATATCTCATTACGTAATATCTCTGGGTACATATATATAGGTCGAGTTGTAGCTACGAGAGACAACTCTCCGAAATACAGGACTTACCCCAGTTCTATTCGTGAGATTTCTACTCGTGTGACGTGACATCTAGCTAGTCAGCAGCCTCGCGTTACATATTTTGAACTTCTAAAGTCCTACAACTCTCCAGCAACTCTAGTACTGTACTCGCTGACTCACGCGCTGTGGCAACTCCTGGTCTGATCAACCTTTGGAACCCCTCTCGTGAGTCATCTGTGCAACTATGTCTGCTAACAACAACACCCATAGATACCTTACACGTCACCGAGCCCCCACGTTGTGTGAAGAAGACACACCAATGGGACTCGGTATGAACGTGCGTGACTCCGGTAGGACCACGCACGGGGACACCCTGGCTACTGACGACGAGTTTGAATCTTGTCGACAGGAAGAAGGCCAGGGTGATCCTCAGCCCGCACTCGAGGAGTCTGGGCCCCCCGCTTGTCCTGCGCAGAGTTTCTTCAGACCAAAGATGTGGATAGAATTAGCTGTTGCCGGAGACCCCGCTCGGCTTCGGAATCTGACGTGTCTCTATTAGAAACTGAGATTGGGAACGCTCTTCTTCCCGACCCGCCTGAAAGAAGGACCAAGGGTACAGAAGATATGATACATGCAGAAAGGGAACTTAGCCCGGAGCAAACACGAGTAATAGAATTAGCTCGTAGTAAGATGACCCCTGCTGAACGATTCAGAGTGGATAACCGTATCACCAGATTAAATAATGTACGATCTGAGAAAGCTGAGGGTAATAAGACAGATAACCCCTGGTTCTCAGAGGGGGAGGCTTGAGAGGCCCGCCCAACACAATTGACCGGTCATAAACATAACAGCCAACGAGTAACTATTGAAAGAGAAGATGACAGTGAATCAGAGTCATCTCCGACAGAGGATCCTAGAAGACAATCTACTCCTAAAAGGAAGATATGCCGGTCACCCGAATTTGAAAACAGGATAAAAGATATACTGGACCACCGATCTTGGTCAAAGCCTCATCGACACCTGGAAGGAAGGGGAAGTGGGATCCTCCGACCCTTACGACAAATTGGGAAGGAAAGCGCATCGGGAAAATTATTCGACGAAATAGGTCGAAGACATGATGATCAGAATTCCTTGGAAGATTCTGATAGTAACTTCAACAAAAACCAGGCCAGTTTAGATGAAACCTCTTTGGATGAAGACGACCACCAGAATTTTACTGGTGAGAAAAGAAAGAAGCAATTGGCTCAAAGGGAAGCCAAGCAAAGGACGTGCAATGATAGGCAGGAAGCGAAATCTAATCGCATTAGGAACGGTTACCCTTCCTTAATTAAACCTATCCCTCCAGAAAGATATACCGGTGTGTCCGATATACAGAAATTCATGCAATTCATGAATCAATGTTCTACCTACTTAATGGATGGTCATGTAGAGCAGGAACGCCACATCACCGTAGTATCCAGCTTCCTTTCCGGAAGAGCCTGGGTCTTTTACTCCCAAGAAGTATTGAGACGACCGAATAGGTGGAATCTGGAGGAATTTTTTAAGGAACTCTTCAATGAGTGCTTCCTGGTGGACTTCCGGAACCGACAGCACAATAAGCTTTGAGATTTTGGGCAGGGGAAACACTTGTTGGTACACGCTTATGTTGCTGAGTTGGAGGAACTCTTCATCTATGTAGGATCCATTAGTAAGCGAGAAAAAGTTGTCAAATTATTTAATGGATTCAAACCTTCTATTAAGAGAGGGTTATATCGCTCAGGAATAGATCCTGAGGTAGCCCAATGGCACGAGGTGGTGTATAAGGCCAAATTCTTGAAACGAGCAGAGAATGTGGACCTAGATGAATTCTGAAACAAAAGTCAATCAAACTCCAGGACCCGAAGGACCCATGAGGAAAAACAAAAGGAATACCTGGTTTCCCCTAAAGAGAGAGAAAGGGCCAACCAACCCCGAAGCTCAGAACAGCCTTCGCTGGTGGGGAAGAAGACCAACAACACATCAGGATACTCCTCAGTACGAGGACATCCACGGAATCCTAGGTTCTCCAGCCCCAAGACAGGATACCACAAACCAACAAAACGTGGCTTTACTCCCAACAATAAACAGGGAGAGGAGCATACGACCGATAATCGTTGCTATAACTGTGGGGAGACTGGACACTTTGCACGGAACTGTATGTGAAGCTGAACAGCTGTGACAGTTTTGGGGAAACCTCCCGGTCTAAGATCCAATAGTATTTGGATGAGCTTGCAAGCTGAAAGTGAACTACATGATGAAACGTTAGGATCTACCATCCAGGAACTATCCATAGGGGCTATGATGATCCCCTTATCAGAGGAAGAATGAGAAGATCCGACTACCTCAAGCCACCGAGGACAATTGATAGTGGATGACTCCGAAAGAGCCTATACTTACCAAAATCACGATAGTGAATTAGAACCAGTACTATTGACTCCTTCCATAGATCTAGGAGGAAGGTCTATGGAATACTCATTCCATGTGCCCAACGCAGAGGAAAAATTGGAATTACTAAAACAAGAAGAACAGATATGGGGAAGGCCCACCTCGGTGGGTAGTGCCACAGCTAGAAAGATTGAATACCTTCTAGAATCCATGCAGCCATACCCCAGAGACCCAGCAAACTGTCTCCAGTATAAGGGGAAGCGGTTTGTGGCCTACGATATAAGTGACCATGAAATGACGTTGTGGGACCAGGTTCTAGGCACAGATTTTATTGTTTCAATCAATGACCTTGCCCAGGAAGATTACGAAGTAGGAACCTGGTATGCCAACCATTGTGCGAGGACAACTCAGACGGAAGTAACCTGAGTTGAGTGGTACCGAACCACTATGATTGGTGACATCTGGGCCTGGAACGCTTTTCAAGTGTTGGAACTAGGTGCCCCCTACACGTCTGACAATCAAGAAACTTGTATAGGAATCTGTAACCGGTTCCGAATCTATCTCCGGCATGAGTGGAGGAGGAAATAAATGATGTAGCTTTGGAAAAACAAACCCAAATAGAATACGGCAGCCTTCATGATCCCATGTTTGACCTGGTCAATTGGTATGAGATTCAGGTCAGCCAGTCACATGGGCCTCCCTTGGAAAGAGATGATAACTCATCCGACTCTAGAAGCAATCACAATCCCTGTCCGATGAACTTACCTGGGATAGAGGATTATATCGGATCAAAAGCTGAGGATGATGTTTTGACAGAATTAGAATTAAATGGGCAACAAGTACTACCAGGGACCTACCCCTCACTTATCCGCCACAATATTAAGCAGAGGAATGAGCAATGGCATATCCCCAAACCACTGGTGATAGTGGCTAAGATTAATGGACACCCGGTACGAGCACTTATAGATTCTGGCTCATTAGGAGATTTCATGTCCAGCACAGTGGCCGAGCAACTCCAAGTACAAAGACAAGAATTAACCACTGCCATTCCGGTGCAGCTAGTGGTCCAAGGCTCACAATCCAAGGTAAACTTTGAGACTACGGTCATCATGGAATACCAACAGATTAAGAAGGAAAGGTACTTTGATATCATGAACTTAAATGGATATGACCTTATCTTGGAGATGCCGTGGATCTTCCAACACCAGATAACGTTCGGACTAAACCTGGCCAGGGTGATCATTGGAAGCTTGACTTCTCTTCCACTTGAGGAAGGGGCAGGGGTATCTAGGCTGGCAACAAGGGCCATAGATCTGCATAAGGATGACTTGGACAAAGTACGAGGAGAATTGATGATGTACGCGGCGCCTCTCTTTTGATCAGCAGCGGAAACACCGCTACCACCCCTCCGGGCAATTAACCATGAAATTCCCTTGATTGACGAAGGCAAAATCTACCCTTGGCAACCTTCCAGGTGCCCGGAAGCGCTTAAGCCCCAATGGGATGAGAAATGGGCTACTTACATAGCAACTGGACGATTGGAGGTGACCACGGCCGGAAATGCAGTGCCTATGATGTTCTTCAAGAAACCGGGACCCCCGGGGGAACCGGCCAGGCTTAGAATAGTAAGCGACTTATGTGCTTGTAATGCCAACACTATTAAAAAATCCTCTCCTCTGCCAGAGATCAAGGGTATACTACGTCAGGCAGCACGGGCTCGTTACTGATCCATCATCAATGGACAAGACGCATATGAGCAAATTCGAATAATACCAGAGCATGTGCATTGAAGCACCATGACCACTCCTGACGGTAATATTGTCAGCCATGTAGTACAGTAGGGGGACTGCAATGCTCCCGCTACCTACCAAGCTTTGATGAACTATCTGTTTTCCCCATATCTGGGGTGGTTTGTGGACGTGTACTTGGATGACATAATAGTATACTCAGATTCACTGACAAAGCATGTCAAACATATAAAAATTACTTTAGACATCCTAAAAAGAGAAAGCCTCTACATTAGTGAACAAAAAGTTAAGTTCCTTTGCAAAGAAATGAAGATATTAGGGCAAGTAGTAAACGACAATGGGATCAAGATGGATCCAGACAAAGTTGATGCGTTAGTAAACTGGAAGGTTCCAACTAATCGCAACTTACTTCGAGGATTCCTAAGGGCAGCAGGATATCTTGCTGATGATATGGACCGGATCCGCATACCTATGGGGGTCTTGCACAGATTAACTGGTGACATGGTACCATACCGCTGGGAATACACTCACCAGAGAGCATTTGAGAACATAAAATGCCTGGCCATGAGATGTAAAGATCATCATAGGGTTCCACTAGTGTATAGCACAAAAGTGGAACCAATCAACATGATAACGGATGGTTGTATCACTGGAGTAGCAGGTGTTATCAGTCATTGGCAAGAGGCAAAGGTGGCGGTGTTCTTTTCTGCCAAGTTAAACCCAGTCCAGAGAAACTATTTGGTTCACAAAATAGAAATGCTTGCAGGTGTTGAGACCATGCTACAGCACCATGATATCCTGCAAGGAGTTAAGTTTCAATGGTTCATTGACCACAAGGGACTTATCCACCTTCTTCAACAGAAAAACCTGTCAGGGAGACAAGCACGCTGGATGGAAAAGATTGGCAAGTTTGACTTCGAAGTAAAATATGTTCCAGGGAAAGAGAACATATTGTCCGATGTGCTCTCATGGCTATATTCCAACGACGGACCAGGAACAGTACAGGCCAGATCCAAATATACTTATCACAATGTGATAAACAACGACTCCCTTGATAGACAGCTGATCTCGATGCCAGTTTTAGTTGGAATGGAGGGCGGGAGTGGATTATTGCCCTCAAATGATACACAGGCTCTGGCAGGACTGCGGAGGAGTTCTCAGATCAGGCACGCCACTCAGACTAACAAGGATTTTGTTCCTCAAGGATCGAAGAAACAAAAGGAGGGCAAACCCCGAGGGAAAAAACCCCAGAAAAGCAAACACACAGAGAACAGCAGAAAGTTTACAATAAAGCTGCCAGCATGACCTCAAAGAGATCCAAACAAAGAAGATACTTCCCAGACAAACAACAGTCAAGAAAGTGAAGAACAATTACAGGACCAGCACATAGCACAAACAGCACAATCACTAAGCGACCTAATTGATTCTTTAACTCCCGTCTCAATAGATGAGCTCGTACAGAACGGCAGGGAGCCCATTGATTTGAAGGCTAGTATCCGAGGAAAATATGAAGAGGATAACTTATTCAAAGATATAATAAAGAATCCCACCCACTACAAGAACTTCGTATTAGAAAACGAGCTTTTATTTATCAAAACCTCACAAGAGAAAAGGCTCTGCATCCCGTTCATTATTATAAATAGGAGAAATATTCGGGAAATAGTAATATCAGAAGCGCACTCTCTTCTGGCACACCTGAGCCCTCGAAAAACCCTTCTCTACCTACAGAATAGTGTCTGATGGAAAACAATGAGTAAGAATGTACAATCCTTTTGTGATACCTGTACTACATGCAAAAGAAGTAAACCGGCTAATCATCCTCCTTATGGATTATTAACCCCCCTCAAAACTCCTACCCAGCCTTGGGAGGTAATAGGTATTGACTTCATTGGGCCACTTCCAGAATCAAAGGATCGGAGTGCTTTGTATGATTCCCTAGCCATTATAATAGATCATCTCACAGCTATGACTCATTTAGTACTATGTCGAAGCAACTACATGGCCAAGCAGGTAGCAGAACTTGTCTTTACGGAGGTATACAAGCATCATGGTTTACCACGAGCCATTGTAAGCGACCAGAACACATACTTCACAAGTATCTTTTGGTCTTATTTGCACAAACTGATAGGTACTCAACTCTGGATGTCATCAGCCTACCATCCAGAAATGGATGGGGCCACGGAACGTGCTAATCAGACTGTCATTCAAATGATCAGACAATGTATCAATACCACACAAAGAGATTGGGTCTTGAAACTTCCTGCAATTGAATTTGCAATAAATTCAGCAAGATCAGACAGTACCGGCTATTCACCATTTTTCCTGAATACTGGACGCATACCTCGACCCTTGATATGGAATCAGGCACCAAATGACGAGTATGCCGGAGTTCGAGTCTTTGCCCAATGCCTCCGAACCGCCATCATGGACGCCCATGACCAGATTTTAGCAGCTAGAGTTAAACAAACTCGCCACGCCAACAGACGCCGGCGCCCATCTCCGTTCCAAGTAGGAGACCTCGTGTATCTCTCTACTAAAAACATGACATTCTCTAAAGGGTTGGCCTGTAAGCTAATTCCAAAGTATCAGGGCCCTTATCTGATAATGGAGGATTTTCTTACTTGATCAACATCCCGGCCAGTATGTGACAAAGAGGTATTCATAACGTATTTCACACTAGCCTCCTTCGGATTCATAAACCCAATGATGACCAATTATTTCCTGGAAGAACGGACGAACAGATTATTGGGGAAGAATCCGAGGAATGGGCTGCCGATCGCATTGTGGCGCACCATGGATTGGGGACAGCAGGCTTATTCAAAGTCTTGTGGAAGGCGGGAGACAAAACCTGGTTACCTTACTCGCAAGCCAAGGACCTCAAACTAATCGATCCTTATTTAGAGTTAATTGGAGTGGAATCAATTGCTGAACTTCCTGAAGGAGGCAGGAGCCCCCTGACAGACAATCCTCAAACATTCCTGGGATTGATTAGCATGGAGGGAGTATTTAAAGGGTCCCATTTCATCCACCATCCTCCATCGCCCTTTCTATACTCACCTTCCTTTCTCCCCTCTCTAGACTGTTCCTCGCCCTCAGATATTATGTATCACCGCCCCCATCAGCATCATTGTTGAGGAGGATTCCGGGGAAAACCTAAACCTGATCCCGTCGGTAGCACCCTTCCTCGACACCCGTGGATCAAGCAGGATAGCCGTACCATGATGCTCATATTGTCCCATGACGACAAAGTCTCCTCTGCCGTTGTCTTGCATCCCTTGCAGGCTGGCTTGTTCTTAAAGTTTGACGTGACCGTTGCCAATACTGGGCCGGACCATCGGTCATCCCTTCAGCCTCCCTTTGGTTACCATTCATTTGCCCTGTTTTTCAATTCCGTGCCTGCTGACCGATACAAATATTGCATCGCAGAGTTTGACTCTACTACTAAAAAATGGACCATTCCTGGACATTGTGTCATCCCTAGAGCCATTTACACCAACTTCTTTGATCGTGAACAATATTGCAAACTCACTGCACTTGGTCTGCTTACCTCTCGTGGTGACATTGATCAACGCAAACTAGGACTTATTCAGCTTGCGCTGGATCAGCCTTTCGATGATGCGTATAGAAGGAACACTTATTATCAATGAAGAGAGGAGGAGCATGCAGCGTTCAGAGATAGTACTGAGGCTTACTTTGGCACTGGAGATCATGACAAACTGATGATCAACTGGAATAATCCTTTCTTCCTTCCTACCAAAATGTCGACTGAACTCATGGCTGCTTCCATCTTGACATTGTCCAACAAGCCCTTTCCGTTCAACAGCCCCATTCTCACCGCTAGTGATGGCACTCCTATCCCCAATCGATATATGCCTACTAGTCCTCAGGTACTCGCAGATGCTTTGAACGCAACTTCCATTTCGGGTCCTAGTTCCACCAATGAAATCCGTGCCACTAAAATCACACTCCCTACCGACAACTCCTCAGGACCTACCGCTTCCATGGAAGACATTGCGATGGAGTCCTTGAACAATGAAGATTTCTTAACCGAATTTACTCTTTAATTCATTAAATTAGCTACTCATTGACCTTATCATCACATAAGGTAGTTTATCTTCCATACTTTTGCAGTCGAACTTTGTATCGACTGGAGGGCGCATGTGGGGGTTGGGTTGTGACTGTGACCTACATTTACCTTCTTTATCCCTTCTTCCTTCCACTTTTGACATATCTCATTACATAATATCTCTGGGTACATATATATAGGTTGAGTTGTAGCTACAGGAGACAACTCTCCAAAATACAGGACTTACCCTAGTTCTATTTGTGAGATTTCTACTCGTGTGACGTGACATCTAGCTAGTCAGCAGCCTCACGTTACAGAAACAAATATTTGTTGTGTTTCCACCATCCAATGATTGATATCCCTCCTGAAGTCATTCTGCAGATCATTGACTTCTTGCATGGAGACACAAAAGCGCTGAAAGCATGCAGCCTTGTTTCCTCCTCCGTCCACACCCATTCTCAACGACACCTTTTTTGATCTGTTACTCTTGATCTTAGACGTCCATTTGAACAAGTCCTCCTCCATTGAGCGTTCATGAGCAACCCTGCTCTTCCAAGATTTGTGCTATACCTTGAGGTTGTTCTCCAGGAAACACCTGTGGATGAGGTTTACAACATCTTACGCAAACTGCACAACATGCGTGGAGTGGCATTGGGTTTTCACATTCCGGATTATCGGAGCTGGATGGATTTGAATATTCAATTCCGGGATTCTCTCACGCGCATTATCTGCCTCCCTAAATGCCAATATCTTTCTCTCGGTAGCGGGTTACTCTTTCTGCTACAATTTGTGGCTCAACTAACTCATTTTTGCCACCTTCAATTCACCAATGATAGCTCTTTCTCACTCTACCATCAAGATGCCAAACTACCAATGGAGTATTATCTTCAGTTGTCTCAGGACAAGGGATTCTTGGAGAGTTTGTCATTTGAATACTCCATGGCGTTGTTGCTACAATCATTGCTCTATCTGTCACTAGATTTGTCTTTGGCCTGCCTTTGCAAATGCCACATAAAGATCTGGTCTGATGAATATGGACTACAGAGTCTATTTGACTTATGTCCACTGCTTGAAAGGATTCACATTGACGTCGGAGTTGTACCGCCCTCTCTTGACTTCAGATCGTTGAAACAGTTGCAATTCTTGTGCATCAGCGCCCATTCGTCGGCAGGCGGTGAATGGCTTGCAGATACTCTTGATACTTTGCCATCCATATCACAGTTAGGCCTATCCGTGGATGAGGATATTGTGATAAGAGAAGAATGGTCTATCATTGACTATGTATTTTGCATGGGAAGGTGATTATGGCAGTCAAAATACACGGCCTCGTGTTGTTTGGTATCTGAGATACGAGTTGAAAGACGGGTCGACAAGCTGGCCTCTAATTGAGGACAGACTGCCGCAATTAGTGGAGAAAGGTATGCTTGTACCCGGTGTTACTGCACGCTGGAACCTCGGCGTTCCTTGTCCTGGGTGTGGAATGTGTTTTCCGCCTCTCTAGAAACATGCCCTTCACAAGGTGCATAGTGAAATGGTACATACTCATCGATGCATCATTGATGTCACACGTGGCATCCATTCACACAAGGTGTATCTGATGAAAGTGTACAACCCACATTCACCTGGATCGCTCCTCAATCCTCATCTAATTGTTGGATCTACGGGCGCCAATGTCAACAAATGATTGCAGTTTTTGTTCCACAAATTGCCCACATTGAGTCCAATTATCTTTGTTGAACTCTGGGTGAGCACAGTAGTGATATCTGTCTCTAGATACATAATAAAACTCTCTTCGTTGAACTCCGGTTCCACTTGAACTTGCGCCATGATTTCATTGCCGCTCCCCGCGCTGACTGCAACCTCACATACATCCAAAATGTCCGTTCATTAGTATTGCGCACATCCAGGACAGATTTTGGCTCAGATATCAGCAAGAATATTTCATTCTGAGGCTGGTGTAACCACAGTGTGAGGGTCACAGTGAGGTCACACAAGAAAACAAGAGACTTTGCAAAGAGCAGAACGGGTGTAAGCTCTGTATTACGAAGGAACTAGCTACCAGGTATTCTATGTGGTCCTTTTATACTGTAGCCAGCAAGTAATCCAATTTAGTAACTGTGCGGAGAGGTACCCAATGAGATCCAAAAGATAAGGAGGTGACAGATAAGGAAGGTAAAAAGTACTGTCGCTACATACGCCCTTCAGGTAACACAAACGGAAGGAGAGGTACCTAAAGGATTCTGACAAAATAAATAAAATGAGTGTGTAATGGGTTTCAGACTGCCGCATTGTAATAGGAAAGGAATGGAAGTGTGCAGGCTGGGGTTATGAATGATTTTCCTAGGCCGAAGGAGGTTCTTCATGCATTTCTTCATCATCTTTGACACCTTTGGCATTGTGATCTGAGGTAATGAGCTGCTCTTGGATGACAGGAGTGGGAGAGGGGTTAGGACGAGCGCAACGGTACCCCTGGCTCAAGTAGCTGGGTCCCGCAATGGTGGGGCAGCCTAAGTAAAAACCCTCTGGGTGAGATTCCGCTTCCTCTTGCCTTTGCTTCTTTTGAGCCTTCTCTTGCCAACAAGACTTGGCTCAAGCCTGATAGCGGACGGCCTCACAATGGGGGCGGAGGATGGCATTCTTCATTATTTCCCACCTGTCCATGTCTAATTCTCCACTTTCGGAAATCAATCCGAAGACCTTGAGATTGTGATAACGTGTGTCAATGAAGGGGAATTTGAGTAGGCTAGTGGGGATTGCAAAGCTGTTGAGGTTGTATGCCGTGGTACCCCAGGTAACGAATTTGCACGGGTTGTTGCCCTTGGTGAGGTTATAAGCGGTAGCAAATTTGTTGTAGCCAGAAGGTGTGTGAGCACTTGTAATGGCGTCCTTTTGGTGTACCGCTTTGTCAAATTTGACATACTCCGCCAGCTGCAGAGGATGCACTATGAGGCCGGAGTCTATCGCGTTGAGCTGTATCATGCCATTGGATCGTACATGGAGTAGGGGGTGTTTTTCATAGTGATTCTTGGGGCGGTAGTGCATAATAGGATAGCAAGTTGAGGGATGGTTGTAGGGCTGTGGCGGTTGTTGAGAAGTTGGAGGTAAATGATTGTGGGCTGTCTTAAGTCGACCGGACGAGTTGTGATGAGTGTCGTGAGAGTTTAAATAATTTTCAAGTCGGATCGTCCCCAAATTAATCTGAGGGTCGTTGACTGGAGGTTTACCGGTCCCATCCGGCAGGTCTGCCCAGTTGGTTACCCCTAGAGCTTCAAGATAAGGCTGGATCAGATTTAGATCTTGTACCTGGTCGTAGGGTAACCACGTTTTTGTAAGGGGAACGCTTAATGTCTGTGGAACTCCTTCCACAGAGCCAGCAAGCACTGGTGACAAGCGGGAGACGAGCAAGCGTAGAGGCAGGCAAGAGTCAAGCAAGGGACCGGCAAGGCTAACCGAGCAGTTGGACGTCGCTAGAGAGCTTACAGTAGGTTCAGTGTGTAGGCCAGAAGAACACTGCTATTGTTCAGCCTGGGGATATTCTATCCACAGGCTGCCTATATATACTACATTGGTGGCTGTGCTATTACTAATACTGTTTACTAATTGGGCCCCGGTATGTAAAGGAGTATGACTAACAATAATTGATGCTGAGTAAGGTTCATGCATATGACTTATTAAGGCTGACTACTAAGAGACAGAAGGGGAAAGGGTGGGCCGAGTAGCCAGTCAGATCTGCTAGGAATAGGCATATTGTCGGACTAAGCTCGGAGTAGAGTTGGATACGGTCCGGAGACCGGTCCCCTGACATCAGTCCCTCCTCTAGGTTTGTCGCTTCGACAAACAGTGTTACCTTCCCCAGGTTGGGCGAGAGCATTGAGCAGTGTTAGTGCCACGTGGTGGTGCCTCAGAAGTGCCCCGAGCATAATGCCCAAAGGCATAGTTGATGACCATGAGGAACGACAGAGCTGGAGTTGGAATAGAGAGGGCCATAGGTGAGCTGGTGGGCAGTGAAGGTGCCACCGAAACTTGCATAGGAGACGGATCATCCCAATCAGCGGGTTCTTGGAAGTCCGTGGTAGAGTCAGGCACAGGAGCCATAGGAGGAGGAGGCGGTGCTGACAGAGTAGGGGGTTTTGGGGTGGACAATGCAGGATCCCTAGAAGGGGCCAGCACAGCAACGGCCAGCGCAGCGTTGCCAGATTGCTGCTTCCACGGTGCACGCACACGCTTCTTAGCAATGCGCTTTCTAAAGACAACAAGAGCTTCACCAATCTGCTAGTCAGTGCCCTGGATAGTGACAAAACGTTGGCCTTTACCACCAGCTGGACCAACCGAGAAGGCAGCCAACCGGAAGCCGGACAGGTCATGGGCTTGTTTAAGGCCACCCCCTTGATGCTCAATGACGTGTGCAACAAGAGAGTCAGGGAGCTCGAGAGCACATTTGTAACGAGAGGCTTTACCGTTGGTAGGAGGTAGATCCCGAGCGAGAGGGACGGCCAGGGGAGTATTAGAAGTAGATCACAAGACCTGTCGATGATTATGAGAGGGGGGCGCAGTAGGAGTTTTGGAGGACTCGGAGGGCTTAGGGTGGCTGGGAGGAGCAGAACGATAGGCAACCAGAGCGTTACTATGCTTATCAGCAGTTTGAGCGGCAGCAATCGCATGTCCACTCTCCAGAGCGGCTAGTCTGCGTTCGAGGGCGGCAAGTATCAGCTGCATCTGCTGCATTATAGAAAACCAGTCGGCAGTCCAGGGAGGCGTCATGGCAGGGCTCGTTCCGGGAACAGGGAGTGTACTAGAGACCAGGTTGGAAGGGCAAGCAGAGGATGCCACTGTAGGAGTACGAGTCGTGGGGGTAGAGGGAGACCAAGAGTGGGAATAGGGCTGAATACTGTGGGCTAGAAGGGCAAAGGCTGAACAACCTGTAAGAGGAACGCTTAACA
This sequence comes from Termitomyces sp. MG148, assembly GCA_003313785.1. Classification (NCBI taxonomy): domain Eukaryota; kingdom Fungi; phylum Basidiomycota; class Agaricomycetes; order Agaricales; family Lyophyllaceae; genus Termitomyces; species Termitomyces sp. MG148. The sequence continues at coordinate 5,656 of QLOM01001249.1, read as the reverse complement.
TCTGCGGAACTCCTTCCACAGAGCCAGCAAGCACTGGTGACAAGTGGGAGTTGAGCAAGCGTAGAGGCAGGCAAGAGTCAAGCAAGGGACCAGCAAGGCTAACCAAGCAGTCGGATGTTGCTAGAGAGCTTACAGTAGGTTCGGTGTGTAGGCCAAAAGAACACTGCTATTGTTCAGCCTGGGGATATTCTTATCCACAGGCTGCCTATATATACTACATTGGTGGCTGTGCTATTACTAATACTGTTTACTAATCAGGCCCTAGTATGTAAAGGAGTATGACTAACAATAATTGATGCTGAGTAAAGTCCATGCATATGACTCATCAAGGCTGACTACTAAGAGACGGAAGGGGAAAGAGTAGACCAAGCAGCCAGTCGGATCTGCTAGGAATAGGCATATTGTCGGACTAAGCTCGGAGTAGAGTTGGACATGGTCCGGAGACCGATCCCCTGACAAGGGCGACCTCTGGAGGCTATGCTCAGTCACACAGCTGGTAGAGGAAAATCCAAAGTATATTAGAAAATGCATAAGTAACACTACAATGACTGCTCACCTGGCAAAGAAAAATCCAAAGAGAACAAGTCTAAGGATTTCCTATGCCAGGACTGATGCTTCTGAGCCTCAGATGCATGGAAAACAACTATACAGCTCAACAAAGTGGTTAACCTTAACCTAAATAGTGAAAAACTTGGACATGGCATGTGACTCAGTAGTTGCTAGATCACATGCAGCTTTGGTATGTGACTCAGTAGTTACTGGGTCACATGCAGCTTATTAGGTAAGCTAGAGTGGACAGAACCAGTAAAAGAAGGTAAGGGAGAACTATACTAAAAGTAAAAAGATAGACAAGAAAGGAAAAGAAGGATAAGAAAAGGAAATAAAGGACAAGAAAAGAAAAGAGATGAAGAGTCCCCTGACAGCAACATCATTAGGGAGGGTGAAAAATAGAGGTTGGAGTGTAATGGCCAAAGCATTTTCATCAGCAACATCAGGGAGGGTGAAATATGGAGTTGTGCCAGCTTCACTGAGCACTTGACTTTCAATAAAAACATAATTAGGTAGCTGAAAGAATATTAGTGGTGCTGTAGTCATATCTAATAAAATAAAATCATGGTCTTCTGCTTCTAGTTAGTTATTAACTTGCATTTTGTCACTGGATGCTTTGCTATAATCTGTCACATCAGGAACAGAAAGAATGTCATCACTGAGCTGGATGAAATCATTGAAACATGGAAAAAACTCCTTCAGGCTTTCTTTTGGAGAGGCAGCACTATTCATATTACTGAATGAGAGCTGGCTGTGATATCTGGAGTGCCAGTTTGAGATGGCCGTTCTGCCGCTGCTGCTAGCAGATTGAAAACGCTGGACCAGTCAAAAAAGCCAAAGAATGTCATTTGCAGTGATTTTCAGTTGGGAAAAATGCCTGGGTTTTTGTTGCCTTTCAACCTCAAGAAGTGCTATCTTTTGGACCTCTGTTGCCAAAAGAGACTTGATTCTTGTCATTGCCTGCTTTTCAGTACCAGTTGTAATCTTTTTGAGTTAGCCAAACAATGTAAAAACAGACAAGCTTGAAGTGTGGAATTATCCAGTTTGGCATTGTCATCATCTTCCCTCAAGTAATTCCACCAGTTACAACCATAGATATTGACGACCACAGTGGACAGGTCACATGACCTTTAAGGATCTATGTCATTTATAAGCATCTGCATGACAGAATCATTATCTGATAGGTTCAGGGGCTGGAGAAGGTGTGACAGAGGATACATGGCTACCAGACACTGGATAATGATAGTTGGTTTACTGTACACATTGCTAGAATATGCCACATCAATTCAAGCCAGGACAGAATTCTGTAATAAGCAATTGGCCTCAATGTCCCAGAATTGTTTTAAAAAAGCATACTAGTTCTTCATTCAGTTTGTGCATCATCCATTTTTGCAAGGAAGCATCTCTAAGAGGAGCATATACATTTAATGCTGCACAAAAACACGACTCACAATATTCAATGACTTTTTGGATTATGTTGCAAGGACCATGCATTGGAGTGATTTTCCATTTTGGGCTGAATTCCCATGATATCAAAAAAAAAGTTATTGAAATGTCCAGAGGTTCTACCACTTCATTTTTGCCTAGGGAACATCATTTTACCAAGTAAAATTCTGAGATATTGCATTTTTATTGTTTCCTGAGTGCTACATAAATCTTTGAGCCATGCTTTTTTTTCTAAAAATTGGAGCAAAAATAGGCCCATTTTTTTGATCATATGTGACAATTTATCATGAATTTCTTGGAGCTAAATTTGAAAAACTTCCTTTTTGGGCATTGTTTGTATATGTTTGGGGGCTGGGACATTTTGACAAATATGCTAGAACAATGGCCCACTACATCGTCAACTTGCAGGAGTCTGAAAGACTCATCTCAGTGCTAAAATTCAAAATCTTTGGTTTTCTACAAGGTTTTTCACATGCTCAAGGAGAAAAATTTCTAAGGCTATCTAAAAGATAAGACAATCCTTGGAGCTCTTCAACCAACTTCATAGCTCAATTTTTTTTGCAAAATTGGGGTACTTACTATAACTTAACCATGGAAATTGTTTAGCTGATCATGAGAAATGTTCCACTGACTATGGGAATTGTATAGCCGACTATGAAAACATAGTAAGTGCAGCGGCCAGTAAAACATAGCTGTTCCAGCCAGCTGATCTGACTCCTACAGCAGCTGATATCTGGACGGACGGACAGATCACTAGGATCACTGGACAGACAGCTGAATGACTGGATAGTGGGAATCAGCTGTTGTGAGCAACAGGAAAGTCCAGTGGAGTACAGCTGTTGAGGTCACTCCAACGTTTTTCACCAAAACAAATAATATTGTCTTTTTTTGTTTTTAAACAAGGATTGTAGAACTCTACTGCTACTAAGCACACGCATGAGGCGAGATTGTAAAAAATGTAAGGGTTCAAGGTGTAATTGAACTCTCAATCTTCAGCAAAATTATTAGTCAACATAGTGTAGATGATATCACTATACTATATTGGCTATCCTAATGTAACCAATGATACAATGCCAACCACTATGACAGCAACTCAACAATTATGTACTTTCTAATTTTAATTTTTTTTTTTTACCAAATCACCATGACTACCATGCAGTAATCCCCTGAGCTGATTTTTTTTCCATGTAAAAAGAGAACAGAACCATTGTTTTCTACAGAGAAAAAAGTAGTCTTTGAGCCTTATAAGGAAGAATACTGCTGAGAACCCAATTCCAAAGCCAGGACAGCCATTATCAAGGACAAAATTTTGACAAACATCTTCAACTATTAAGCCAGTAAAGGAATTGCACCAAAAAGAGGGGAAAATTGGGCAGTATTAATCAAGGTAATATTCAAAGTAGATTAGAGAAACTTCATACTAACTAACGTAGAAAGTCGTCTCCTATATCAAAAACAACTGTCAGGGGACTCCTTATTTCTCCCTTCTTTCACTCTTTATTCCTTCATTCTTCCTCTATTTATTTCCTTATTTCTGCTGTCACTCTTTTACTTTACTGCTTTTATTCTTTCAACACTATTTATTAGTACTATTCTCAGCCCTTGAAGTGCTCTGGTTCTTTAGTTATCATTCAAACAAGTGTAGCCAACGCTTCCAAAGGCTTAGTCATCTCAAGGCTAGCCTCCAAATTACTAAGCAAGTCACATGAGACATGTGCATGACCTCTGGCAATGGCAATTTCTGAGTTTTTGATTATTTTTGGAGATTTTCCTTTTTTAGATTATAAATTTTATTGTGGCTTTTGTCATGCTATACAGTTACTTCCCATGCTTCTGGAGCCTTGGAAGCATCACTCCTGACATAGAGAATTCCTAGACTTGTTCTTTTTGGATTTTCCTCTGCTAGGTGAGTAGTTATGGTTGTATTACCTATATATATAGAGGTCGCCCTTACAGCAGAACAAGTCTCTACATTTCGGTCTAGGAGCCCCCTTTAGCCTGCTTGAGCCCTCTTTTGCCCTCTTAGGTCACTCCTCCACTGGATTACTTCTGCTTCTCTGTTGCTTCTATGACCCAACCAGCCCCCTCAAGTGCTCCCTTGGATGCTTCTGCCCCTCAGGATAATGCCTGGGGTTGCTTGCTTGCTCTAGAGACTCAGGTGCAGACCACTCAAGCTTTTTTCACCCTTCACACCACCAAACTTGCTGGATTATGTCAGGCCACAGACACTATCTCTCATTCTCTTCAGGCCCTCTTAGAGCGCCTCTCCCTCCCTCCTACCCCTCTCCAGGCACCTCCAGTTAGGGCTGACACACCTCCAGTCTCTTGCTCTGGGGCCTCTTCCCCTGTTCATGCCAATATTCCTTGTTCAGCACTCCCAGAAGGAGTCAGGGCTGCCGGTGGGGAAAGTGGGGTCTCCGCAAGGGGTGCGATGGGCAGCTGTTGTTGCTCCGGCTTCCTGAGACAAGAGTAAGTGCCAGGCGTCGCCATCTTCAGAGGCGGGGCCCAGCCAGCCCTCCAAGTGCCCCCGTCGGTTGGTGTCGCCCATGGCGGGCTCCTTAAGCCTTTCCCAGTTGTTACGGATGGCTGACCACCCCCAGGTCATGGCCAATCAGGCGCTCTCAATGGCAAACTTGGAGTTGCTGATACAGCGGCCCGCCATGACAAAACAATAAAACATGTAGCATTACAAGCAGTACAAGACAAAATACAAAGTATGTCTAAAATAAGGCTGAAAACCGTAAGCCGGACATACCAAATAGCCAAAAAAAAAAAACTGTACGCTGTATGTACCGTAATGTTCCACGCCTCCCGACAAGTCTGAAACTGGTCAAACAATGTCAAACGGTGCATAAATCGTTGAGTTATAAGCATATCTTTGAGTAATGCCGAAATAGTGAATCAATCAAAGATCCCGGATCACAATCCACAATCAGCGCATCAGAACCATCAAACCTTTGTGACTTTCCTTTCCAGAGCCCTACAGCACTCAATTATAGTGCTATCCCGCCTCCCTGGGTACCTTTGGACTCCTCAGAACCACGCAGATACAACGGAAGGACCCTTAGCGGGTCCCAGATGGCAGAAACATGGAAACCAGAGGCCAGAAATAGCCTGAAACCGGCTGCCAGAGCAAAAACTTTCAATTCAGTAAATTTTATTGAATTGACCCCTGGCCGGCTCAATCTTAACCAGTGCCTGGACCAATGGGAGGTCTGTGGACATGCCAATCACATGTGGTCTGTGCGCAGGGAAAGGGGTATAAATAGGACAAGGAGGAGGGGACCCAGGCAAGGAAATACCTGTGTTAAGGAAATCAACGATTAGCTTGGTGAATCGGGTTTCATAATTTTGTCATAGGTATGTACTGAGGTAATTGTGATCTCATGGTAACATTATTATTTTATCATTGATACACAATGCATCATACAATCTCAGAATTACAGCCTTATAAAGCCCCCTATTTTACTGAAGTTCAAGTATCCCCTTTACTTGAACTAATCTGTGCCATGCTCCATCAGGTTATGGGCCCCGATGTCAATGAAACAACTTCGGATATCTTGCAGTTCACGAAGTTCAATGGCACAAACTACCACGTTGATAAGACCGGGGCTGGGCTCAGCGCAGCAAAGCTATAATTAGCGACTTTTGTTGATAACAG
>QLOM01001245.1:1157-11290 GCA_003313785.1 Termitomyces sp. MG148 | reverse complement strand
CTTCGTACTCTGGGCAGTTGTTGACAATGACCGGAGGTGGCGGAGGCGAAGCACGTTGACCTGGAATAGGGTCGTCTGGGGCGGGCAAAAGCTTGACCATGTTGAAGACCGGATGGAGGCGCCGCATGCTGGTGGGCAGCTGGAGCCTGTAGGCCAACAGTCCTACCTGACGCTCAACCACATATGGCCCCAGTTGTCGGTGTGAGAGCTTTTGGGATGGCCTAGTGGTCGCGATGTTGGAGGCGTCCAGGTAGACTCGGTCTCCAGGCTTGTACTGGGGGGTTGGCAAGCGTCCTCGGTCGTAATAGCGGGCCATGTTGTCCTTGGCCTTGGTCAGGGCCGCCTCCGCCTCCTCCTGTGCCTTCTGCATACGGTCAACAAACTCATTGACCGTCTCGTTCTCCAATCGTCGTGCATGCGGTTCGAAGCCCATCCAGGGGTGCCTGCCGGTGTCCAGAAAGAACAGGGAGTGCTGCGTGGAGGCGTGGACGCGGTTATTGTACTGGAACTCGGCCTCTGGGAGGAGTTTGTCCCAGTCGTCCTGCCGCTCATTGCAGAAGAGCCGGAGGTACTGTTCCAGTTCCTGGTTGACGCGTTCGGTCTGGCCGTCGGACTGCGGATGGTAAGCGGTGGAAGTGTGGAGCTTGACATGCAGGAGACGATAGAGCTCCTGGGTGAAGTCTGCCACGAACTTGGGGCCCCAGTCGGAGATGTAGGCATCGGAGAGGCCGTGGAGCTTCCAGACGTTCTTCCGGTACAGGTTGGCTGCACCCATTGCCGAGCAGGTCGTGTGTGTTGGAATGAAGTGAGCTCGCTTTCCATACAGGTCGACCACAACCATCACCGCGTTGTATCTGTGCGCATCCAGAAGTTCCACAATGAAGTCAACGGAGGCCACACTCCAGCACGCCGCAGGTGTAGGGAGGGATTGCAGATGGCCTGTCGGGGGGCACCGGTGTGGTTTTGTCTGGAGACAGAGGTTGCAGGTGCTGGTGTAGGAGCCGATGTAGCGGGACATCTGGGGCCACCAGTAGTTCCGCGAGACCAGCTCCAGCGTCTTCCACCTACCAGGGTGCCCCGCGACACGGGAGTCATGGTGCTGCTCAACAATGTGCCGGCGGAGCTCCGGGTTGTTGGGCACATATATCCGCCCGTGGAAGGTGAGGAGGCCGTTCTGCAGGCCCCACTCGTCCGTGCGTACCGACTTTGTACCGGAGGGGTGCCCCAGATGTAGCGCTAGCACGGCCTTGGCAACCGAGTCTTCCTGTAGACCTTCCTGGTTTCGCCAATGTATGTCCCGGAGAATGTTGACCTTGTCTCCCTGTACAGCTACCCCTTCCAAGGCATGAATGGCAAACAGCTCCGGGCGGAGGAGGGTGATGTTATTGTTATCTCCTGCACCGGAGCCGTGGTCCGCGCACCTGGAGAGGGCGTCAGGCTTCCTCATGCTCCGGCCTGGCTTGTGGTGCAGCGTGAAGTCGAAGTTGGCAAGGTACAAAGACCACCGGGCCTGGCGACGGTTCAGCTTCTTGGCTGTCCGGAAGTGTTCCAGATTCTTGTGGTCAGTCCAGACTTCAAACTTGTGGCGGGCCCCCTCGAGGAAGTGGCACCACTCCTCCAGCGACCGGATGATTGCGAGCATCTCCTTGTCGTGGATCTCGTAATTTTGTTCCATGGCGTTGAGGCTCTTGGAGTAGAAGGCGACGGGGTGCCACTTACCATCCTCCGGAGACTGCTGGGATAGGATTGCACCGGTTGCAAAGTCGGAACTGTCAGCCTCAACGCGGAAGAGTCGGTCGTCATCCGGGAAGAGCAGAACTGGCTTAGACGTGACGGCAGACTTGAGGGCGTTGAAGGCCTGCTGCTCCGCATTGCCCCAGGTCCAAGGGACATCCTTCCTGGTGAGGTCAAAGAGGGGACGCGCATGGTAGGAGAAGTCCTGGATGAAGCGCCGGTAGAAGTTTGTGAACCCCAGGAAGGCTTGTACTTCCTTCTTGCTCCGGGGCTCTGGCCACTGCAGCACGCCAGCCACCTTCACCGGGTCCATCTCCGCCATGCCATGGGAGATGATAAGTCCAAGATACTCAACGCGCGTCTGCTCAAACTCGCACTTCTCCGGCTTGAGGTACAACTGGTGCTGGCGGAGACGGTCCAGGACGATCTGCGTGATCCGACGATGCTCTTCTAGTGTCTTGGTATAGATGAGGATGTCGTCGAGATACACACAGACCACTCCATCCGCAATCAGGTCCCGGAAAATGTCGTTCATCATGGTCTGGAAGGTGGCGGGGCTGTTGGTGAGTCCGAAGAACATCACTAGAGGTTCGAACAGCCTGCGGTTGGTCCGAAACGCGGCCTTCCACTCATCTCCCTCCTGGATGCGCACATTGTTGTAGCCCCACCGGACGTCCAACTTTGTGAAGTAGTGCGCACCCTGGAGGTTGTTGATCAGTTCCGAGATGAGAGGGAGTGGGTAGCGGTTCTTGACAGTCATTGCATTGAGTACCCAATAGTCTTGCACCAACCGGAGGGAGCCATCCTTCTTCTTGATGAAAAACACCGGAGAGGCCATCGGAGACTTTGAGGGGCGGATTCATCCCGACTCCAGATTCTCCTGGAGGAATGCGTCAAGCTCATCCTGCTCCTTGGGTGCGAGCGGGTAAACCTTGCAGTTGGCTGGCTTTGAGTCCGGCAGGAGCTCAATGGTGTGATCCCACTGCTTGCGCTCTGGGAGGGAGTCGAACGAGGCCTTAGAGAAAACATCCTCGAAGTCGTGCAAATGGTCGGGGACCGCATCCCGGAACGTCCGGGACTGGGTGTTGGCTGCAAAGGCCTGGGCCAGTCGTTGAGAAGTGGTTTGGCTGGCCCGGATCTCCTCCGCCGCTGGCGGGGGTCGTAGCGTGGTGGCGTAGATGCGGTCTCCTACCTTGATGGCTTTGTCCGGAAGCTCCGGGTCCTGCATGGGTAGGAACTCTCCTTCATGTCCCTCCTCCTGACTAGGGTTTCTCCCGCTGTGCCTGTCGTCCTTGTAGAGGGCCTCCCTACGAGAGAACGCCAGAGGCGGGGGATCCAGCAGATCGAGATCAGCAAAGAGGAGGTGACCTACGCAGCACGCCCTGATAGCTGCGCGTTCCTGCATAGCGGTGCGCCGCTCCTTCTTCACTTCTTCTGCGCAGGTTGTGCAGCGCCGGGGGCACTGGCTCATGCTCACCTCCCCAGTAGCCCAGTCAACTTCCAGGTTGTGCTCCTGGAGCCACGGGAATCCCAGGATCATGTCCTGTTTACCGATGCTTGTGACGGCAAAGGTAGTGCGCTCCGCATGGGACCAGTAGCGAAGAACAAGGTCCACCACAGACCTGATGGACCCCGCTTCATTGCGGGTACCGTCAACGTTGTATACCGGGATTGGGGCAAGCAGGGGTTGAGTGGTGAGCTGATGCCGTTCTACGTAGCTGGTGTCCACGAAGAGCCCGGTGGCTCCGGAGTCTAGGAGGGCCAACACGCTCCGGGTCTGCTGCGTGTCGATGGTCTCAATTTCCACGTCCATCCGGAGTGAGTTGGGCGACGGAGTGGAGGCAATTACGTAGCGGCGGGGGAGGCGGCGCTCCCAGACGGGGAGGCGCGTTCGGGCAGGCGTCGGAGAGGGCTGAGGGGGTCTGTTGGGTACGGCAGGGGTAGTGCTTACGGTTGGAGAGCTATCAGCAGAGACTGTATTGATTTCTTCTACCGACAAACATGCAAACCTGTTAGCACTAAGCGGCAGGGGCATACTGGTCACCCGCCGTGCCCCTGAAAACCCTCACTCTGCTCCTCCTGGCCTTCCGGAACGTGGGCGTCTTTTGATGTCTCCTCCAGGATGGGGGTATCTGTAAGGGCGACCTCCGGAGGTTGTGGCTAAGTCACACAACTGGCAGAGGGAAATCCGAAGTGTATTAGAGACAGTACATATTACAGGGAAGTAACTAATCACCTGGCAGAGGGAAATCCGAAGAGAACAAGTCTAAGGATTCCTCTGCCATGGCGTGGCGCATCAGTACGGGGGCGGGGGTGTGAGAACAACTGTACAACATCTCGGAGAAGTCCGACGACTGCAAGGGAGCGTCCCGGAGATCTCCGGGATGGCCCAAAAAGGAAATGGCTGGAAAAGGAAGTCCGGAGGGTCCCAGAGATCTCCGGGATGGCCAGAAAAGGAAGTCCCCTGACAGTATCTGGAGATGGCACTCCAGCAATGTCCTGGGCTGCCAGGAGCTGCAGGAGTAGCTCCTCTTGCTCCTCTGAGGAGAGGTAGCGCACTTCCAGACCCCTGGGGCAGTGGCGCGCAAAATGGCCCTGCGCACCACAGCGTCGGCATGAGAGGGGGAGCGGGGCGCGCTGTCGGGAGGCATCCACATTCATTGGTGTGCCTGGAGGTAGTGCCGGAATTGTCGGGGGTGCGACCGTTGCCATTGGCAGTGCCTGGATTGGGAACCTGCGGGGGAGCATGGCGGGGGGTCGCGTTGGAGGCGCAGGATGCGCAGGCTTCCGGAGGTCGCGCTTGAGCTCCATGAGCTGCCATTGCTCCCGGGCCACCCGGTACCATGCCAGGACCTGGTCGTCAGCCGGTCGACCCTCCGCAAGGTTGTCAATGCGCTCCATCAGGGTCGGATGGAGCCCTTCCCAAAAGGTAAGGCAGAGTTGCAGGCCGTCGGGGTACTCGGCCTGCTCGACCAATGCGCGGAACGAGTCGATGTACTTGTCCAGCGAGCGTTTCCCTTGGCTGTACTGCTCCCTATTCCTCAGGATCAGCGCGGCGCTTTTGGCAGGGTTCCAGGAAAAAAAACTCGTCCCGGAACTCTTGTTTGAACTCGGCCCAGTCCATAAAGCTTGCGACGCCTCCGGAGCGTCGGAAAACCCTCAGCGCGTAGGTGGCCGCTCGTCCCAACTTCATGTAGGACAAGACCCACGCAATTTTCAGCTCATCAGATACGAAATTGTTGCCACAGAGCTGGAGATAGGTGGCACACAACTGGAGGAAACGTTCCCCGGACGCGCGGTTGCCGTTGTAGGCGTCAGGGGTCACCGGGCATGGGATGTTGGAGCGCTCCTGTGCCGGGATGGGGGATTGCACAGCACGTGGGCGCTGCCCTGGTGGAGTAGGCGGCGGGGGGTTAGGTGCCGCCGGGGCAAGGCGTTCAAGGAGGGTACGAAGAGAGTCGGAGATGGTGTCGATGGTTTGTCGGAGGTGGGTGAGTTCGGCGGAGTGCTGGGTAAGGGAGGCTTGGGTGAGTTGCACCTGCGTTTCTAGGTGGAGCAGGCGGGTCCAGGCTTCCTCGCCGGAGGCAGGAGCGTTCAGGAGCGCTTCTGGAGCGGCGGGCTGAGACATAGACAAGGCAGTGCTTAAAACTGGTGGGGGAGCAACGAATAGGAGCCAAGAGGTGTTTGGCGGCTATAGGGGGCTACCAGACCGGAATTAGGAGACTTGTTCTGCTGTAAGGGCGACCTCCAGAGGTTGCGGTTAAGTCACGCAACTGGCAGAGGGAAATCCGAAGTGTATTAGAGACAGTACATATTACAAGGAAGTAACTAATCACCTGGCAGAGGGAAATCCGAAGAGAACAAGTCTAAGGATTCCTCTGCCATGGCGTGGCGCATCAGTACGGGGGCGGGGGCATGAGAACGACTGTACAACATCTTGGAGAAGTCCGACAACTGCAAGGGAGCATCCCGGAGACCTCTGGGATGGCCAGAAAAGGAAATGGCTGGAAAAGGAAGTCCGGGGGGTCCCAGAGATCTCCGGGATGGCCGGAAAAGGAAGTCCCCTGACATCTCCTACCACCTAAGTACTCTTGCAGATATGCCCTGGGTCAAGTCTTTGATCTCCGGGTCTGAGCGTAGCTCCTGGGACTCTATACAAGTGGACGGTGATGACGCTCAAAAGTTGCTAAGCACTGTCCTGGTAGATGGTAAACTTAGCACCTCACAAATGAGTAGCGTTGGGTGGTTGCTAGTGTTGAGAGAGTCCCGGGCAGAGTCCCAGAAGCCTAGTCTTTTTAGTGGGATTTGGACTTAGAGAAATAAACTGGTTGCTTAGCAATCTAAGCCAAAAGCCTGCAAGGCGCTAGGGTGCTAAAGGTCGGTAAGGACTCTAGCGATGTAAACATTGGTGACGATGTGCCCATATAACACCATAAGACAAAGGTTGGTAAACAAAGGTGTTGAGGTGAAGTCGGCAGGACTGTATCACTTAGCGACTCTGAGGACTGAGAATGTGCTGAAATGTGATCTGAACTGTGGGGCGTATGATTTGATGATGGCTAAGACAAAATATGTACAGTATTTCTAGGCGCTAAGTCGCCGTGGTAATTAAACTAAAGTCGCTAATTAATCAATCAAGAAAAATACTGACAAGTACAATGGAATGCAAAAGTTGCTAAGCAACAGCGTCTGTCAAGTTGGCAAGTGTTAACTCATCATCCTAGCAGTGAAAGAGGCCAAATGCACAGAGACTGTTGCTAAGGCCTGAAACCATCAAGGGGGCCTGTCTTGCATAGGTCGCTAGGTGCCGGATAAGCTATAAGTGTTGCTAGTATCTGAAACCATCAAGGGGCCTGTTGCTAAGCGTCACTAAAGTGATCTGACGTCGGATCTTTGAGAAGCACTGGGTTTATGAACCCAGCCTGGTTCTCATGGATAATCTTATGGGCTACGTCACTAAGTCTTAGGGAGATGATCTTTGTAAACACTTTATAGTCAGTATTAAGGACTGTAATCGGTCTGTAGTTACTTGCTATGGTTCTGTCTTCCTTTTTGTATATGGGACATAGCCATCCTTCAGCAAATTTTGAGGATTCTCTCATTCCTTTGGTTTTTATGTTATTGAAAAGGGCTTTCATTGCCCCTACTATGTCAAAACCCTCTTCTTCTTCCTCCTTTCTTTGGGTGTAGAGGGTTGCTAGAGCTTTCCATAGTTCCTGTGGAATGCTGTCTATACCCACAGCTCAGCCATTTGGGAGAGTGCTAATTGCATGTTCAATCTCCTCTCTGGTGATGTCTTGTCTAGAAATGCCGCTTCCATACTCCTTTCTTCCTCATTCATGTTGGGATTGTTCTGGATCTTTTCTCTGCCCTTTTTAAGGGCGTTGATTTCCTTCTTAATTTTTGGCGATTTAGTTTTTGAGTACTCTCTTATTCGTCGCACCAGCCTCTCCTTGAAGGCCTGGTATTCTTGTTGGATGCTTCCATGCTCCGTTGGGGTCGCAGCTTGTGCTGCCATTTTATTTTGGAACTCAATTCCCATTTTCTCTAGATTGCCAAGCAGCTGTTTGTCATTTATTAGGCTAATTGGTATTGCATACCTTCCCTCCCCTATTTGGGGTTGCTTGGGGTTGAGGATTTTTGCGGTCACCAAGAGATGGTCTGTATTTATTGCGGTACGCATTATTTCCCAGTCACTTGAGAAATTGATTAAGGTTCTCGCTAGGTAGATCCGGTCTATCCTTGACTGGTATGGGCATCCAGCCATGTAGAACGAGAAGTCAATCTTCATTGGGTTAGTTTGTCTCCAGCCATCTATAAGGCCTAGCGATGACTTGAGGTCAGAAAGGGAGCTGGTGGCCAGGTGGTCATCTTTGTGGGCTGGTAGTCTATCAAGGGCATCTTCGACAAGGTTCATGTCTCCTAGCATGATTTGTGGTTTGGAGCCATTGGTCCTTTGTGACTAGTAATTTCTTAGGGTTTCCCAGAATTTCTCGTTCTTTCTGGGTTTGTTTGGTGCGTAGACATTCATGCATCTCATGTTCTTTTTGTTTGCCCATGGGACATCTAGTACAATGGCTCTACCTGGGATAATCTCTGTTATATTTGCATCTTTCCAGGCGGTTGTTTTTTTGTTCAGTATGAAGGCTACACCCTTTGCGTTGGGGTGCTCTGTGTCAAGGCTGGATAGTATACGAATTTGCCGCTCAAAGAGGGCGTTCAGATCGTCTCTTAGCATGCTGTTGTCAGGGGACTTCCTTTTCTGGCCATCCCGGAGATCTCTGGGACCCTCCGGACTTCCTTTTCCAGTCATTTCCTTTTCGGGCCATCCCGGAGGTCTCCGGGACGCTCCCTTGCAGTCGTCGGACTTCTCCGAGATGTTGTACAGTCGTTCTCATGCCCCCGCCCCCGCACTGATGCGCCCCGCCGTGGCAGAGGAATCCTTAGACTTGTTCTCTTCGGATTTCCCTCTGCCAGGTGATTAGTTACTTCCCTGTAATATGTACTGTCTCTAATACACTTCGGATTTCCCTCTGCCAGTTGTGTGACTTAGCCGCAACCTCCGGAGGTCGCCCTTACAGCTGTCAAGGTGAGTCTCTTGGACTGCTAGGACATCTATCCTGTTTTCTCTGGCCAGTTGGCAGATTTTGTTCCATTTTTGTCTAGTGGAGGACGAGCCGTCTCCTTTGATGTTCAGTATGGCAACTCTCATTCCCCCTCTTGTTGCCTTGCCCGTTTTTGGGGCCTTTGTTCTTCCAGGTAGATCGGCCCATACCCTAGGTGGTGTTGGGTCTTGCCGCATTGTTGGCCATTCTTCTAGCTGTGAGTCATGTATATTCAGTATTGGGTCCAATTCGTGGGGGTGTTCCTGTTACACTGTCGCTAGTCTGTGATGAACTCATAGCTGGTTGTGCAGGGTATTGTTCCAGCCTTCCACAGGGGGCTGGGAAGTTGTGGATCCATCTCCGATCCCTCTCGGGTTGTCATTGAGGACTAAGCCAATGGTGGAGCCTTCATCCTCTCCTACCCGAGAGGGGCTGTTGCCATAACTATAAATATCTTCCTGTTGTGTGTTGTTATCTCTTAGTGTTGCAGGTAGTAAGGTTGAGCAATGTCATCCATTCTTGATTTCAGACTTAAGCAGGAGCGCTGCGCAGCACTGCCCTCATAAAAACAATGCTGCCTGGGCTCATCTCAGCCCAGTAAGGGCCAACTTAAAATTACCTGTCATTCTGAGAACTCAGTAAATTCATCTTAGTTGTTACATGCCCTTTTTGCAGAGGTATGTCTACATAGGAAGAGTGGGGAGCATTGTGTTATTATGGGATGGTAAGTTGTTTAACATGTTGTGCAGGCTTATCTATAGTCACGTCAACTTCTGCTAGGACCCATACCTCGGCTGCTGCCTCTCCAGCCCTCAGCCCATTGTTCATTACGGCTCTTCACATGTTGGTAGTCTCTGTTTGATGTAGCAAATTCCACTGTCTCCTCTACCTTATTTCCGGCCTTGTTACCGTACCAGCCATCAATCTTTGCATATTCACAGTGGCCTACGTTGTGGTCTGCTCCTTTGCATTTGTAGCAGTGGAGGCAACTCATCTACAAGAGTGGCGCTGCCACAGTCCATGTCGATGAACCTGACTTCGCGGATGTTCTGCAGAAGGATGAAGTAGCTCGTCCACGAGATTTGGGGATGATCCTTAAGGAAAACGTTCCACAGCGGCTTTGTAGGCCTAGCGGAGGCTGACCGATCGATTGCTTCTTCACCTTTGACCAACTTTACCTCCAGTGACTGGATCATCTTGGTAGCAAGGTCAAGGTTGTGTTGAGATGTGTTGTCCATGAGTAGTCTACTTTTTAGGAGAGTGACAGTGACCTCATTTGCTAGCAAGGTTGATCATACTATCTTTGTTGCCACATCTTTGGAGGCTGCCACAGCCATAGGAGTACGGATACTGAGGGTGAAGCCCTTGATGGTACACAGGAAGCAGGGGGTCGGTGGGGTGTATGGGAGGAAGAATGCAGAAGTATTTGGCGTAGATATGGATGGGTGCGCTAGGAGTATTTTGTGGGCTCGTTGGGAAATATCTGATACCAGGAAATGGTAAGGGGGTTTATATCGGTCATTGTGCCTCTTCGTTACAAGGTCCTTTTCTTTCTGTGGGGTCGACAGCCTGGTCTTCTCACCTGTCATAGCGGAGATAAGTTCCTTTAGCCTCTCACTGGTAGTCATGAGGTCCACGTCTTGGCTTGCCTGCCAGTCTCTAACCCATACTTTTGGCTCTGGGTAAGCATCAAAGTGCTCTCTCTGCTCTGGAAGTAGGTTGTACCAGGGCGGTGTAGACAGGTGTACTACGGAGAAGCCACCAATGGGAGTGGGGGTATGGCTGAGGCCATGC
>QLOM01001242.1:0-20949 GCA_003313785.1 Termitomyces sp. MG148 | reverse complement strand
TCTGATGAAGTGAGAAAACCAGTGTCATGGTCGCTAAGGAATTGCTTGCGACGATCCTCAGTGAAGCAACCAGTCGGCTGGAAGGGCGGTGGATTGGGAGTTAAAGTTGGGAGGTCAGCAAGAGGGTCGCCAAGAATACGTTGTTCGATTCTGAAGTCTTCAGATACCGTGCTGGTGACAGGCTTGATTTTAAGCGCTACGGGCTTGTACTTCTTTTTGACCTGGACACCTTTGCGTTTATTAGTGTTAGCGACAGCAAAGGTGGAGGCGGTAGGTAAGGGAGGAGATGATTCCCTAGCAGAGTCGCTAGGGCGAGTAAGTCCAAGAATAGCAGGGTGTAAGGAATTAGGGAGTGTTTCAAGATACGTATCAGGAGAAGTGAAGTGGTCAAACTGGTCAGAAGCGGTAAGGTACAGGTAGGCAAGAGCAGAGTCGGGAAGGGGTTGTATGATTTTGGAGTTCATACTGGGATTAAGCGCATCAGCGCTTGTGTCAAGAGAGGGAGAAAGTACTTTGGAATCAAGATAAGCAGTTGAAACAATATTTGCACGACCACTTTGGTGGTCATAATCTAGCGTAAGCGCTACATCTCCGTGATCGTCGCTAATCACCTCCTCGATGGCGGGTGAAAACACCTGGAATGGCCCAGGTGTTGTTCAGTGAAGGCAGGTGCCTTGGTGAGCTTCTCTTTTTGGCGACCTCTGGGGAAAGTCGGTACTGTGCGGCGGACGCCAGAGTTGGGGTCGCTAATCGTGAGGGTGGTTTTGTTGTCTGAAAGGGTCCTGACTATGGAGCGCGCTAAAATGTCAAAGGGGCGGCCAAGTAAGATGTCGTATGCGGGAGAACATAGGATGTGGATTTGCAAGTAGAAGGTGAGATTGCCAATAGTGCACGGCACATTCTTGGCGAGTCCAAGCAACCTGTCTACTGTGCCGTTAGCGCTTTGCATGTTTAACACAATACCTGGATCATAGATCAAGCCCAGGTTATTGGCAACTTTGGCTGACATAGATATGATCTGTGACCCGCTATCTACAATAGCTTCAATTTCCTGGCGACTGTCAACGGTGAGCATAATTGAGCGAATGACTTGTGAGTCCTGTGCGACGGTGAGGATTGCAGGGTCTTCTCCTGGCGCTAGCGACTTGATATAGGATTCCACGGGGTCCACAGAGGTGGCGTTAGCGAGTTGTTGTGCGAAGTCGGTGTCAATAAGCGTGGGGTCAGTAGTGATCAAAAATCCAGGTAGTGCGTCGTCTATGTCGCTAACGTCTTGTACCGTTGCCTGAAGAGTGCGCCTGGGGGTTACCGCTGTTTTGACTTGATTTCTTACGTCTGGCGCTATGCTGCAAAGTTCCTCTACCGACAGGGTGACAGGCATTTTCATGATGCGGCTAAAGACGTGGTTGGATTTCTCTATGTCATATATGGGCGCAGTGGGTCTATATCCTCCTTCCGGTCGCTTGTCAGGGGTGGCAAAGTTCCGTTGGGTGGGCGCGGTATAGCGTGCAGGCAAACCCGTGTAAGGGTGTAGAGGCGGTAAGAGAGCACTGTTAGCGTCTGTTGCAGGGTTAGCGGGTTTAGCGACGGAGGCAGGGTTGGTAGACGGTTGGGCGGGTGTAACGGTAGGTGCTGAAGTGACATTGGGGTCGGCAGTGACAGGCGCTAGCGGACGGTATCCTTTGAGGGGCTGTTTAGGTTGCTTAATTTCCACACCGTCAAAGACCTGGTTTTTCAGCATTGCCAATTCCTTTTCGAAGCTTTCAATACGTGCGTCTTTAGTGAAATGGCCCGAGTTGCTAAAAGTGTCCAAATGCATAACTTCAAGTACCATCTGTTGTTGCATAGCTTGTTCTGCGTCGGGGTTAGCGTTGCCGGTAAGGGTGCCAGTCGCTAAGTTGCCAGGGTTTCTACGATGCCATTCATCCACGCGCTCTTGGTAGGACTTGAGCTCTGGGTAATTGGGAATGATGGCGCCTGAGGGAAGTACCACTTTACCGTTGGCAGCTCGGCAAATGCGTCCGTGGCGAATGTAGTTTTCTAACGTGGGACAGCGGCCCCTTGTCATAGTGTGGCCGACTTCACCACAGAAATGGCAAAGGTTATTAACAGAGGCAGGATTACAAGAGGCGGTAAGACTAGTAGTGATCATGGTTTCGATGCAGGTCATGGCGCTAGCGACTGCTGCAGCAATGGCGGTGTCCAAATCTTCTTTCTTCACATAGCGATCGGCTGGCGGTAGGGTCGGTAAGGGAGCAATGGCGGCAGCAGGAACAGGCAGTACACCAGGGACGGCAACAGGATGAGGGGCGCTTACGCCAGTGTCCGTGCCTTTAAGAATCCACTTACCAGCTTCAAAGACGTCGTCCACATTATAGGGCTCCTCCGGGTAGTGGTTAGGCTGAGTGATTTCCAAGCGCCTAGCAATCCTAGCCCATAGCGACGTGGGGATACCTTGCTGGAATAAGCGACGTTCCTCATTCCCATAGAGCTTGCCGTTCTGTAGAAGCCACTTGGCGACTCTCTGGAAGTCGTGGTAATAAGTCGAGAGGGCGCCAAGGGTGTATATGCCATTGTCAAAAGTGTCCTGTACTAGTTTCTGAAGTTCGCTGACCGTATAACGTGTAGAGGCTTCAACGCCAGGATAGAGCCTAATCATGGCGGTCTTCCAGTCCTCGTAAGTGGCTGCTGGTGGGGGGTTGTCGCCAAGAGCGGCAGCAGGGGCGCTAAATTCCCTGAGGCCAGTCCATGTTTCTGCCGTGTTGTATGACACATAACGTGCCGCGTATTCCTTCATTTGGGTGTGGTCGGTAATGCTGCAGTCACGAAAGAGGTATTCGAGTTCCTTAAAGTATTGAGTGAGTTCCTGGGGTTTTGTCTCATCCCATTTGGGGGCGGAGAAATGGTTTCGAGGCCGCATGCGCTGAGCGACAGCTGCCTCCATAGTGCGACTCGGTAACGGTGTTGTCGGTAGTGAAGTAGTTGGTAAGCGAAGTGGTGAGGCTGGAGGTGAGGGAGTGGGGGTTCTGAATAGTTGTGACAATGGGGTGATAGGACTAGGCGGTGATCTCTGAGCTAAGTCGGCAAGAGGAGTCTGTGTGCCAGGTGTGCTAGCGTCAAAGTCTAGTTGGCGGGGAAAAAGGTCTGGGATGTCGTCGACGGTAAGCTCAGTTGTGTAATCGGCAAGTTCTTGCGCTAAGGTGCGACGTGGTAAGGCTCCAGGTAACTGGGGAGTAGATGGCAAAATGTGGAAAGGGATAGTGGCGCCTGCCGACTGAACTAGAAGGTGGCGCTGGCGTTGCAAACGAGTTTCTGGCGGAATTCTGCCCTAAAGTCCCTCGCGGTGGGCTCCAATTTGATGACGCCCAAAAGTCGCTTAGTACTGTCAAGGGTAAACGGTACCTAGCTACTGTGAAAAGTAATGCGTTGGGCGGTCGCTAGTTGAGAGGGAGTCCGGGCAGGGTCCCAGAGACTTAGTTTGTTTAAGGAAAATTTAGTAATTGGAAGAAAGGTGCTTAGCGATCTAAGCTGTGTCGCCTGCAAGGCGCTAGGGTGCTAATAGTCGACAAGGACTTGGCGACGTAACGTAGTCAAAGTGTGCTTGTATAGCACCTAGACAGTCGGCAAGACTGGCAAAGAAGCAGCAAGCTTAGCGTAGTTGGTAAAAATAGTATGTCCCTTGGCAACTTCGAGGAACTTAGTACGCGCAAGTTGTGATCTGAACTGTGGGGATGGAATTCAATGCTCCTAAGACAAAATATGTACAGTATTTATAGGCACTAAGTCGCCGTGTTAATTAAACTATAAGTCGCTAAGTAATAAAATGGGGAATGGATTATGACAAGAAGAATAGAATGTGAAATAGCTAACCCGTGGCGTCTATCAGTCGGCAAGCGCTAAGTCACCAAGTGAGCACTGAAAGCAGTCAAATAAACGGTGACTATCCTGGGGTCTGAAACAATCAAGGGGGCTAGCGTCGCCAAGGTCGCTAAGCGTTGGTAAAGGTAAGCGTCGCTAATTGCTAGGCACCGGGGCTGAAGAAGTGGCAACCTGCTGATAGCCGTCGGCAAGTCGTTAAACGCGTAATCTTATAAGGCGCCGGCTATCTTTGATCGGTGACCTGTTATTGAGCCCAAGGTCATGTGTGCGGTCCATGCGTTAACAGTCAGGTGGGCGAGTCCCGTGGTCCAGAGGTCCCGTGCGCTAAACATCCCGTGGTCGCCTAGTCATGTGTCGTCCACGTCGCGCCTGTTCGCCTGAGTGAGCCGCCAAACTGCTATCAACAAAAGTCACTAATTATAGCTTTGCTGTGCTGAGCCTGGCCCAGGTCTTATCAACGGCACAACAGCTCTCCGACACTCGCCATTAATAGCTCGAATCATGATAGAACAACTAAACAAGCACCGGCGCCCACAACGGCAGGACCCACTGTGATCAACACGATCGGACCGACGTCGATCAAGCAAATCTACCAAGAATCGGCAAACACGCCATTCCCCACAGATGACGACGACGTACCTGATCAACCAGCGCCGATTGACGATGTGGTAAGGCCACCGACTGATGTCATGGGAAGACAGGACAACCAGACATACAGCAACGCTCCAGCACCTCCATGCCGTTCCACCCGCATCCGTATACCCATGGAGAATGTAAGGGCGACCTCCGGAGGTTGTGGCTAAGTCACACAACTGGCAGAGGGAAATCCGAAGTGTATTAGAGACAGTACATATTACAGGGAAGTAACTAATCACCTGGCAGAGGGAAATCCAAAGAGAACAAGTCTAAGGATCCCTCTGCCATGGTGTGGCGCATCAGTGCAGGGGCGGGGGCGTGAGAATGACTGTACAACATCTCAGAGAAGTCCGATGACTGCAAAGGAGCGTCCCGGAGACCTCTGGGATGGCCCGAAAAGGAAATGGCCGGAAAAGGAAGTCCGGAGGGTCCCGGAGATCTCCGGGATGGCCGGAAAAGGAAGTCCCCTGACAGAGAAGGCCCACCCCAATCGTTCCCCAGCAACCCGAGTAGAGTTGGCAGTACAGGAATTGCGTGCTGCCGGAGATTGGCTTTGTGCATCAAGGGAGGAAAGGCGTCGAGACAACAAAAAAAGGACGGACAGTGGACCACCCCAATCAGACGACAACACGAGGCAAGTACGACCAGACTCACCAACCCCCAATGACGGTGACATTCCAGACCTCGCCAACGTCGCATCAATTGAAGATATTGAGCACCTACTGGCAGTAGCCGAGTCATTGGGAGACCCACATGCCATCAACATAAACAACGAACTGCGAACCTGGGAAGAAGCGAGAGCATCAGCTCATGCCAAGCAATGGGAGGCTGGATATAAGGAGGAGCTCAGATCACTTAAAGACATGGGAGTGTACAAGCTGATACCACGTGAACAGGTTCTGGTAGGACACAAAGTTCGAAAGGGTAGGCCCGTCTTCAAGGTTAAGCGAGACGAAAATGGGAAAGCCGTTCGCTTCAAGGTCCGACTGGTGTTCAAAGGATTTGAACAGATATACGGGCGCGACTACACCAGAACGACCTCACCAACG
Source organism: Termitomyces sp. MG148 (assembly GCA_003313785.1). Lineage (NCBI taxonomy): Eukaryota > Fungi > Basidiomycota > Agaricomycetes > Agaricales > Lyophyllaceae > Termitomyces > Termitomyces sp. MG148. The sequence goes on along the minus strand of QLOM01001242.1, from coordinate 15,385 downwards.
GCACGCATGGAATCATGGTGGATACTCCTACACCTCGCGGCGGCCCAGGGATGGGACGCAACACAGATCGACATCAAGACGGCCTTCCTCTATGGCCTACTCCCGGAAGACAAAACACAGTATATGGAACAACCAGAAGGGTTTGAGGAACCCAGCAAGAAAGACTGGGTGTGGTGTCTGCTTAGAGGCCTATACGGCATGAAACAAGCAGGACGGATTTGGAACCAAACCCTTAATCAGAACATGCTATCCTGGGGCTTCACTAGACTCTTGTGCGAATCATGTATATATTTTTGCAAAACCGACACCGGCACCGTCATAGCTGCAGTTCATGTCGACGACTTTCTATCCATAGCCACTAGTAAGGACGAGAACGAGCGATTCAAGAGACAGCTGCGATCCGTATGGACCATCTCCAACTTAGGAATCCCAAAATTTGTCGTGGGCATTGGCATAGAATGGGATCGCAAAAAACACATTGTGAAACTATCTCAATCCACGCTGATCGACAAGGTTATCACCCAGTTTGGCCAGGCAGACGCGACGCCACTATCACTCCCCATGGAACCCGGCTTAAAGCTCAGGCGTGTCGACAAGTCCTCACTAACCCCCGATGATGCCAGTCAGCTTCAAAAAATCCTGTATCGCTCCCTGGTTGGTTGCTTACTCTACCTCGCCATCTCCACCCGCCCCAATATCGCCTACGCAGTGCAACAGCTTACCCAATTCGTCGATTCGTATTCACACACACATTGGCGTGCTGCCACCAGGCTCATTCGATACCTCAAAGGGACAAGAGACATGAAACTCGTGCTCGGGGGAACCGAGAACGCCGTGCAACTCACTGGCTTTACTGACTCCAATTGGACGAACTGCCCTGACACACGACGCAGCATCGGAGGGTATGCATGGAGCCTGGGCTCAGGAGTCGTATCGTGGGCAGCACAAAAACAGAGATCCGTCGCAGCGTCTTCATGTGAGGCTGAGTACATAGCTGCATTTGAGAGCGCTCAGGAATGCGTATGGCTACGGGCTCTACTGAAAGGAATTGGCCACGACCATACACAGAAACCAACGCCTATTCTCTGCGACAACAACGCCACCATTAACTTATCCGAGGACCCCAGCCTTCACACCCGTGTCAAACATGTCGACATTAAGTACCACTTCCTCCGCGAACACATTCAGTCCGGCGAGATCTGCATTCGCTACATCAATACAAGATTCAACGTAGCCGACGTTTTTATGAAAGCCCTCGCAGCCCCCCTCTTCCTGCATCTGCGTGCACTGCTTGGCCTCCAATGAACTCCACCATGATTCCACGCGAGGAGGAGACGACATCTGTGTCCACGGTGAGGAGGAGTGTTGGTAAGCGCACCATGGCCACTTCATTTGTCTCCATTACGCACCCCTGTCCCTCTTCCTTTGTCTCACTGTTCAAACAGTCAGTGGCCACACTACAGCCCTGACATATAAATTGCCATTGTTACAATATACATATATACGTACACAAGTTGCCCAACACCCTCAGTCAATCGTACATCGGACTGAGGGTGAGTACCTACGCACACATGCATAACGTGTACTGACTTAGCGACCTGTAGACTTACTTTGTCTTCTAGGTAGCTATTATCTGAGTCAATTGTACATCGGACTGAGGACTCCCAAACCCCCCCAAACTCAGTCTCCGCCATAACCGAACTGCGTTTGGTTATAGCTCCACATATGTACAATTACTCAGTCTCCGCCACAACCTCACTTTGTTCGGTTATAGCTTCACATATGTACAACCATTCAAGGCTTAGATCCAGCCTTAACCTCACTTCGTTCGGTTAAGGCCTTGTAGGGCCAATTCAAGACTTCAATCCAGCCTCAACCTCACTTCGTTCGGTTAAGGCCTTGTAGGGCCAATTCAATGCTTAAATCCAGCCTCAACCTCACTTCATTCGGTTAAGGCCTTGTAGGGCCAATTCAAGGCTTCAATCCAGCTTCAACCTCACTTCATTTGGTTAAGGCCTTGTAGGGCCAATTCAAAGCTTCAATCCAGCCTCAACCTCACTTCGTTTGATTAAGGCCTTGTAGAGCCAATTCAAGGCTTAGTTCCAGCCTCAACCTTACTTCGTTTGGTTAAGGCCTTGTAGGGTCAATTCAAGGTTTAAATCCAGCCTTAACCTCACTTTGTTTGGTTTAACTTGTAAGGCCAATTCAGGGTTTGGCATGGGCCTTGCGCTGCTCGTTGGGGGGTTTGCCTCCAAACCTCCCCAAACTCAGTCTCTGCCATAATCTCACTGCATTCAGTTATAGCTTCACATATGTACAATTACTCAGTCTCCGCCACAACCTCACTTTGTTTGGTTATGGCTTCATATATATACAATCATTCAAGGCTTAGATCCAGCCTTAACCTCACTGCATTTGGTTTAAGGCCTTGTAGGGCCAATTCAAGGCTTAAATCCAGCCTCAACCTCACGCCAACTCAAGGCTTAAATCCAGCCTTAACCTCACTTGGTTTGGTTTAAGGCCTTGTACAACCATTCAAGGCTTAAATCCAGCCTTAACTTTACTGCGTTCAGTTTAAAGCCTTGTAGAGCCAACTCAAGGCTTAAATCCAGCCTCAACTTCACTTTGTTTGGTTCAGGCCTTGAAGGGCCAATTCAAGGCTTAAATCCAGTCTTAACATCATTGGCTTTGCCTTTAAACTCTTTTCCAAACTCAGTCTCCACCATAACCTCATTGCATTTGATTATACCTCCACATACATATGTACAATTACTCAGTCTCCTACCATAACCCTTCATTTGGTTAAGGCTTTGTAAGGTCAACAACTCAAGGCTTAAATCTGACCTCAACCTTACTTCATTTGGTTAAAGCTTTGTAAGACCAATTCAAGGCTTGGATCCAGCCTCAACTTTACTTCATTTAGTTAAGGCCTTGTAGAGTCAACTCAAGACTTGGATCCAGTCTCAACCCTCACTTTTTTTGGTCAAGTAGAGCCAATTCAAAGCTTAAATCAAGAACTCTAAGGGCTTGTATCAAAGCTTTTATCTTTATTATAACTCCTTCAGCACAGGCCTTGCATAGCTCATTGGAGGCCTAAATCCAGCCTTAACTATACTTTATTTAGTCAAGGCCTTGTAAGGCTTAATTCCAGCATTAACCAAATGAAGCAAGGTTAAGGCCTTGTATGGCCAACTCAAAGCTTCTATCTTTATTATAACTATAATATTTATCATTCAAATCTACACTACAGAAGATTATATATATGTAAATAACTCTATTTACAGTGTGTTGTCTGAAAACAAAATCAAAAATCTTCAGCTAATCCATAGAAACCTCACTTCAATGCTCAAGCCTCAACACTACAGGACCGATGTTTTGACTGAAATCAAGCTCAGACTGAAATTCAAGACTCAGCCACTGTAATTCCAAACTCAGATTGAAACTGGGAAAATTCACATGGATTGTCCCACTCTGTAATGGCCTTGCTCACACCTGGAGACACCCAGACACCTGGAAAAAATAGCCAAAGAATAGTATTTTATGTTTATATTGACTTTCCAACTTTATGTGTTTTTTCAACTACTCTAATACGAATAAATGAGCATTGCTACTCTAAAAGGAAATTCCTGAGTCAGCGCTTAGTCACTCTTTATAATCCATCAATTTCCATGGGTCGTTGCATTATATAGAGACGAGCTACGCAACCGGGCCTTGCATAGCTCATTGGGGGCTTCGCCCCCAAACCTCCCCAAACTCAGTCTCCGCCATAACCAAACTGTGTTTGGTTATGGCTCCACATATGTACAATTACTCAGTCTCCGCCACAACCTCACTTTGTTCGGTTATAGCTTCACATATGTACAACCATTCAAGGCTTAGATCCAGCCTTAACCTCACTTCATTTGGTTAAGGCCTTGTAGGGCCAATTCAAGGCTTCAATCTAGCCTCAACCTCACTTCGTTCGGTTAAGGCCTTGTAGGGCCAATTCAAGACTTCAATCCGGCCTCAACCTCACTTTGTTTGGTTAAGGCCTTGTAGAGCCAATTCAAGGCTTAGATCCAGCCTCAACCTCACTTTGTTTGGTTAAGGCCTTGTAGGGCCAATTCAATGCTTAAATCCAGCCTCAACCTCACTTCGTTCGGTTAAGGCCTTGTAAGGCCAACTCAAGGCTTAAATCTGACCTCAACCTCAATTTGTTCAGTCAAGGCCTTGAAAACCTGCCCTAAAGTCACTTTCTTCTGTTTTACTTGTCTTGACATCATTGATTCTTATACTTGTGTTTTAAGATGACTACAATATTTATCATTCAAATATACACTACAAAAGATGATATACATGTAACAAATTCTATCTACAGCTGTAAACCACTCAAGATTTCTTGATATACAATATTAGAAGTTGTATGAGTTGTATTATCTGGCAACAAAATCACTTTGATTCTGTTCCCTGATGTGCATCTAGAAAGAGCTACATAAAGCTATCCATGAGAGAACACAGGTGACCTAAGATCCAATCCAACATGTTTGACTGATTGCCCTTGAGACTTGTTTATAGTCATAGCAAAGCAAAGTCAAACTGGGAACTGTCTCCTGCGCAGTGGAATTGGCAAATCCTCCTCAGAGGCATCAAGATTGATCCTTGGAATGAAAACAGTAGAACCTGCAAACTTGGCATCTCCACTAATAAGGCAACACTTGAGGACTCTGGTTCTGATTTGGGTGACAATCATTCTTGTTCCATTGCAAAGCCTGTAAGGGCGACCTCCGGAGGTTGTGGTTAAGTCACACAACTGGCAGAGGGAAATCCGAAGTGTATTAGAGACAGTACATATTACAGGGAAATAACTAATCACCTGGCAGAGGGAAATCCAAAGAGAACAAGTCTAAGGATTCCTCTGCCACGGCGTGGTGCATCAGTATGGGGGCAGGGGCGTGAGAACGACTGTACAACATTTCGGAGAAGTCCAACGACTGCAAGGGAGCATCCCAGAGATCTCTGGGATGGCCAGAAAAGGAAATGGCTGGAAAAGGAAGTCCAGGGGGTCCCGGAGATCTCTGGGATGGCCGGAAAAGGAAGTCCCCTGACATCACCCCCCCCTTAGAGTGCGGCGTCTCGACGCACTGGGTAGAACAAGTTGCGGACCGCACGGTCCACTGGGGAGACGGGGTAGATGCCCCGGATTGTGTGGGGAGCCTCAGGGTGACTACGGTGGAAGTCCTTCACCAGAGCGGGCGCGTGGACGTTTTTGGCGGGTTTCCAGGAGATGTTTTCGATACCGTAGCCCTTCCACTTGACCTTGTATTGCAGCTTGTGCCGGAATAGACGGCTGTCGAGAATCTTCTCCACTTCGTACTTGGGGTGGTTGTTGACAATGACCGGAGGTGGCGGAGGCAAGGCATGTCGACCTGGAATAGGGTTGTCTGGGGCGGGCAATAGCTTGACCACGTCGAAGACCGGATGGAGGCGCCGCATGCTGGTGGGCAGCTGGAGCCTGTAGGCCAATGGTCCTACCTGGCGCTCAACCACATATTGTAAGGGCAACCTCCGGAGGTTGCGGCTAAGTCACACAACTGGCAGAGGGAAATCCGAAGTGTATTAGGGACAGTACATATTACAGGGAAATAACTAATCACCTGGCAGAGGGAAATCCGAAGAGAACAAGTCTAAGGATTCCTCTGCCACGGCGTGGCGCATCAGTATGGGGGCAGGGGCATGAGAACGACTGTACAACATCCCGGAGAAGTCCGACGACTGCAAGGGAGCATCCCGGAGACCTCCGGGATGACCAGAAAGGGAAATGGCCGAAAAAGGAAGCCCGGGGGGTCCCGGAGATCTCCGGGATGGCCGGAAAAGGAAGTCCCCTGACACATATGGCCCCAGTTGTTGGTGTGAGAGCTTTTGGGATGGCCTAGTGGTCACAATGTCGGAGGTGTCCAGGTAGACTCGGTCTCCAGGCTTGTACTGGAGGGTCGGCAAGCGTCCTCGGTTGTAGTAGCGGGCCATGTCGTCCTTGGCCTTGGTCAGGGCCGCCTCCGCCTCCTCCTGTGCCTTCCGCATACGATCAACAAACTCATTGACCGTCTCGTTCTCCGATTGTTGTGCATGCGGTTTGAAGCCCATCCGGGGGTGCCTGCCGGTGTCCAGAAAGAACAGGGAGTGCTGCGTGGAGGCGTGGACGTGGTTATTGTACTGGAACTTGGCCTCCAGGAGGAGTTCGTCCCAGTCGTCCTGCTGCTCGTTGCAGAAGAGCCGGAGGTACTGTTCCAGTTCCTGGTTGACGCGTTCAGTCTGGCCGTCGGACTGCGGGTGGTAGGCGGTGGAAGTGTGGAGCTTGACGTTGATAAGACCTGGGCTGGGCTCAGCGCAGCAAAGCTATAATTAGCGACTTTTGTTGATAGCAGTTTGGCGGCTCACTAAGGCGATCAGGTGCAACACGAACAACACATGACTAGGCAACCATGGGATGTTTAGCGCACGGGACCTCTGGACCACGGGACTCGCCCACCTAACTGTTAACGCATGGACCGCACACATGACCTTGGGCTCAATAACAGGTCACCGATCAAAGATAGCCGGCGCCTTATAAGATTACGCGTTTAACGACTTGCCAACGACTATCAGCAGGTCGTCACTTCTTTAGTCCCGGTGCCTAGCGGTTAGCGACGCTTACCTTTACCGACGCTTAGCGACCTTGGCGACGCCAGCCCCCTTGATTGTTTCAGACCCCAGGATAGTCACCGTTTATTTGACTGCTTTCAGTGCTCACTTGGTGACTTAGCGCTTGCCGACTGATAGACGCCGCGGGTTAGCTATTTCACATTCTATTCTTCTTGTCATAATCCATTCCCCATTTTGTTACTTAGCGACTTATAGCTTAATTCACGCGGCGACTTAGCGCCTATAAATACTGTACATATTTTGTCTTAGGAGCATCGAATTCCATCCCCACAGTTCAGATCTCAACTTGCGTGCACTAAGTTCCTTGAAGTCGCCAAGGGACTTACTGTTTTTACCGACTATGCTAAGCTTGCCGCTTCTTCGCCAGTCTTGCCGACTGTCTAGGTGCTATACAAGCACACTTCGACTACGTTATGTCACCAAGTCCTTGCCAACTATTGGCACCCTAGTGCCTCGCAGGCGACACGGCTTAGATTGCTAAGCACCTTTCTTCCAATTACTAAATTTTCCTTAACAAACTAAGTCTCTGGGACCCTGCCTGGACTCCCTCTCAACTAGCGACCACCCAACGCATTACCTTCCACAGTAGCTAGGTACCTACCCTTGACAGTACTTAGCAACTTTTGGGCGTCATCAACGTGCAGGAGATGATAGAGCTCCCAGGTGAAGTCTGCCACAAACTGGGGGCCCCGGTCAAAGATGTAGGCATCGGAGAGGCTGTGGAGCTTCCAGACGTTCTTCCGGTACAGGTTGGCCACGCCCATTGCCGAGCAAGTCGTGTGCGTCGGAATGAAGTGAGCTCGCTTTCCATACAGGTCGACCACAACCATCACTGCGTCGTATCCGTGCGTGTCCGGAAGTTCCATGATGAAGTCAACGGAGGCCACACTCTAGCACGCCGCAGGTGTAGGGAGGGATTGCAGATGGCCTGTTGGGGGGCGCCAGTGTGGTTTTGTCCGGAGGCAGAGGTTGCAGGTGCTGGTGTAGGAGCCGATGTAGCGGGACATCTGGGGCCACCAGTAGTTCCACGAGACCAGCTCCAGCGTCTTCCACCTACCAGGGTGCCCTGTGACATGGGAGTCATAGTGCTGCTCAACAATGCGCCGACGGAGCTCCAGGTTGTTGGGCACATATATCCGCCCGCGGAAGGTGAGGAGGCTGTCCTGCAGGCCCCACTTGTCCGTGCGTACCGACTTTGTACCGGAGGGGCGCCCCAAACGTAGCGCTAGCGTGGCTTTGGCAACCAAGTCTTCCTGTAGACCTTCCCGGTTCCCCCAATGTATGTCCCAGAGAATGTTGACCTCGTCTCCCTGTACAGCTACCCCTTCCAAGGCACGAATAGCAAACAGCTCCGGGCGGAGGAGGGTGACGTTATCGTTATTTCCTGCACCGGAGCCGTGGTCCGCGTGCCTGGAGAGGGCGTCGGACTTCCCCATGCTCCGGCCTGGCTTGTGGTGCAGCGTGAAGTCGAAGTTGGCGAGGTACAAAGACCACAGGGCCTGGCGACAGTTCAGCTTCTTGGCTGTCCGGAAGTGCTCCAGGTTCTTGTGGTCAGTCCAGACTTCGAACTTGTGGCGGGCCCCCTCAAGGAAGTGGCGCCACTCCTCCAGCGACCAGATGATTGCGAGCATCTCCTTGTCATGGATCTCATAATTTTGTTCCACGGCGTTGAGGCTCTTGGAGTAGAAGGTGATGGGGTGCCACTTACCATTCTCCGGAGACTGCTGGGAGAGGACTGCACCGGTTGCAAAGTCAGAACTGTTGGCCTCGACGCAGAAGGGTCGGTCATCATCCGGAAAGAGCAGAACGGGCTTGGACGTGACAGCAGACTTGAGGGCGTTGAAGGCCCACTGCTCCGCATCGCCCCAGGTCCAAGGGACATCCTTCCCGGTGAGGTCAAAGAGGGAACGTGCGTGGTAGGAGAAGTCCTGGATGAAGCGCCGGTAGAAGTTCGTGAACCCCAGGAAGGCTTGCACTTCCTTCTTGCTCCGGGGCTCCGGCCACTGCGTCACGCCATCCACCTTCACCGGGTCCATCTCCGCCATGCCGTGGGAGATGATAAGTCCGAGATACTCAACGCGCGTCTGCTCGAACTTGCACTTCTCCGGCTTGAGGTACAACAGGTGCTGGCGGAGATGGTCCAGGACAATCCGCGTGATCCGACGATGCTCTTCTAGCATCTTGGTATAGATGAGGATGTCGTCGAGATACACACAGACCACTCCGTCCGCAATCAGGTCCCGGAAAATGTCGTTCATCATGGTCTGGAAGGTGGCGTGGCTGTTGGTGAGTCCGAAGAACATCACTAGGGGTTCGAACAGCCCGCGGTTGGTCCGAAACGCAGCCTTCCACTCATCTCCCTCCTGGATGCGCACGTTGTTGTAGCCCCACCGGACGTCCAACTTTGTGAAGTAACGCACACCCTGGAGGTTGTTGATCAGTTCCGAGATGAGAGGGAGTGGGTAGCGGTTCTTGACAGTCATTGCGTTGAGTACCCAATAGTCTTGGACCAACCGGAGGGAGCCATCCTTCTTCTTGATGAAAAACACTGGAGAGGCCATCAGAGACTTTGAGGGGCGGATTTGTTCTGACTCCAGATTCTCCCAGAGGAATGCGTCAAGCTCATCCTGCTCCTTGGGTGCGAGCGGGTAAACCTTGCAGTTGGCCGGCTTTGAGTCCGGCAGGAGCTCAATGGCGTGATCCCACTGCTTGCGCTCTAGGAGGGAGTCGAACGAGGCCTTAGAGAAAACATCCTCAAAGTTGTGCAAATGGTTGGGGACCACATCCCGGAATGTCCGGGGCTGGGCGTTGGCTGCAAAGGCCTGGGCCAGTCGTTGAGAAGTGGTTTGGCTGGCCCGGATCTCCTCCGCCACTGGCGGGGGTCGTAGCGTGGTGGCGTAGATGTCAGGGGACTTCCTTTTCCGGCCATCCCGGAGATCTCCGGGACCCTCCGGACTTCCTTTTCCGGCCATTTCCTTTTCGGGCCATCCCGGAGGTCTCCGGGACGCTCCCTTGCCGTCGTCGGACTTCTCCGAGATGTTGTACAGTCGTTCTCACGCCCCCGCCCCCGCACTGATGCGCCCCGCCGTGGCAGAGGAATCCTTAGACTTGTTCTCTTTGGATTTCCCTCTGCCAGGTGACTAGTTACTTCCCTGTAATATGTACTGTCTCTAATACACTTCGGATTTCCCTCTGCCAGTTGTGTGACTTAGCCGCAACCTCCGGAGGTCGCCCTTACAGTAGATGCGGTCTCCTACCTCAATGGCTTCGTCCGGAAGCTCCGGGTCCTGCGCGGGTAGGAACTCTCCTTCACGTCCCTCCTCCTGACTAGGGTTTCCCCCGCTGTGCCTGTCGTCCTCGTAGAGGGCCTCCCTACGAGGGAACGCCAGAGGCGGGGGATTCAGCAGGTTGAGATCAGCAAAGGAGAGGTGACCTACGCGGCATGCCCTGATAGTTGCGCGTTCCCGCATAGCGGTGCGCCGCTCCTTCTTCACTTCTTCTGCACAGGTCGCGCAGCGTCGGGGGCACCAGCTCATGCTCACCTCCCCAGTAGCCCAGTCAATTTCCGGGTTGTGCTCCCAGAGCCACGGGAATCCCAGGATCATGTCCTGTTTACCAATGCTCGTGACAGCAAAGGTAGTGCGCTCCACATGGGACCGGTAGCGAAGAACAAGGTCCACCACAGACTTGATGGACCCCGCTTCGTTGCGTGTACCGTCAATGTTGTATACCAGAATTGGGGCAAGCAGGGGTCGAGTGGTGAGCTGATGCCGTTCTACGTAGCTGGTGTCCACGAAGAGCCCAGTGGCTCCGGAGTCTAGGAGGGCCGACACGCTCTGGGTCTGTTGCGTGTCGGTTGTCTCAATTTCCACGTTCATTTGGAGCAAGTTGGGCGACGGAGTGGAGGCAATTACGTAGTGGCGGGGGAGGCGGTGCTCCCAGGTGGGGAGGCGCGTTCGGGCAGGCGTCGGAGAGGGCTGAGGGGGTTTGTTGGGTACGACAGGGGTAGTGCTTACGGTTGGAGAGCTATCGGCAGAGACTGTATTGACTTCTTCTACCGACAAACATGCAAACCTGTTAGCACTAAGCGGCGGAGGCGTACTGGTCATCTGCCGCGCCCCTGAAAACCCTCACTCTGCTCCTCCTGGCCTTCCGGCGCATGGGCGTCTTTTGATGTCTCCTCCAGGATGGGGGTATCCAGAGAGGGCACTGTAAGGGCGACCTCTGGAGGTTGCGGCTAAGTCACACAACTGGCAGAGGGAAATCCGAAGTGTATTAGAGACAGTACATATTACAGGGAAGTAACTAGTCACCTGGCAGAGGGAAATCCAAAGAGAACAAGTCTAAGGATTCCTCTGCCACGGCGTGGCACATCAGTACGGAGGCGGGGGCATGAGAACGACTGTACAACATCTCGGAGAAGTCCAACGACTGCAAGGGAGCATCCCAGAGATCTCCGGGATGGCCAGAAAAGGAAATGGCCGGAAAAGGAAGTCCGGGGGGTCTCGGAGATCTCCAGGATGGCCGGAAAAGGAAGTCCCCTGACACCATGTCGGAGCATGATGTATCGCGCAGTGATAATAATACACTTTTGAGGTTCAGACTGAAGTTTGGACAAAAAGGATGTATTAAGCAAATGTTATAAGTAAGTGAGAATATTGTAACCCACCTGAAGTTCGGACAAAAAGGATGTCTTGAACTTCAGGAAAAGGGGTCTTATAACATATAACATGAGACATAAATTGAATTGAATGCAATTCAATGACATGATAATGAAATAAGTACTCCAATTGATGACATACCAAGTGACAAAGAAATTATGCTCATATGACGATTTATTTACATTCTCGGTCATGCGTTGTCAAGTCCTTTGACAGAGAAGTTGGTTATAGCTCCTGATTCGTGCATTTTTCACAGGCTGCGCCCTGATACACTTGTGAATTTCATTCTGGTCATAATGATGCGAAATTGAACTTTTGAGCTGGCTTAGTCAGACTAGTCTAACTTAGTTTACTCAGGACAATTCACTGATTTTGTAGGGCTTAGTTACACGCGTGCACACTTTCAATGATTGTGCAAAGGTGTTGGTCAAAAGCTTTTCAGAATTCAAAAACTTAATTCTAAAAGACTCTTTGAGTTCAATAAAATCTATTAAAGAAAGACCCAAAGCTAATGCTTATGCTCGTAGGCCTAAGTTGTCGCGCTCCCTGGGGACACTGAGCCATGGCAAGTGATTGCTTGCCCACTCCCCTCAAAATCCCTCTCTTTTTATATCCTTCCCTTCATGCATGGACCAACTGCTACCCATGTGATACTCCAGTATTGGTCTCCTCACGTTTCCGGGCTCCAGCCGTGGCTAAACCAAATTGCCGTGGTTGGAGCGCTTGGCACATCTTTGGCCTTGGCTCTTCCCTCATCCCAGCTCCCCATCCTGCTTTCCTGGTTTATTCTCCTCGGGACTCGTTTTGGCAGGCCCTTCAAACAAAATGTGAATCAAGACGTAAAATTGTGCATCACGCCAAGGACAATTTGGCCAACCCTTTCGTCCCATGTTGCTGCATGCAGCTGTACTCATGGCTGAACAAGTAGTCACCCACATTGGCAGCAAAGCCAGGAAAGACTTGAGAGATACAAAAACTCTTAGATGTGACTGATTGTGACAGACCATGACAGATTATGCATTATTTTTTTTTTTTTTTTTTTTTTTTTTTTTTTTGGTGGTGTCATGGCGAACCGGTAGACAATGCAGTTCTGTCAACCTCTACTGGTCAGGACATGTGCGGGACTTCCACGTAGACATGTATATTGTATTACACCTTGCTCATGGGGGCCACCCCGAAGGAAATGCCTTTACGCATGGTGTGTGGGACTCTGGGTGTTAACCAATACCCACTAAAACCTCGGTTATTTTTCTCCATGGTCTGAGCGGTGTTGAGTTATCTGGCAGGAGATTCCCCCAGGTACATTTGACTAATCCGGGCTCTACCGCTTTCTTTTCGAACCTCTCTGCGTCTGTAGACAGACAGTCTAATTTTATTTTCCTTCTTAAAGCGGCGCTTATCCTCCTCTTCATTTCGTTCATGCTTAGGGTTCGCTCCGGATCGGCTTCCCTTGCTATTCGCCACTCACATCTCGCTTTCCAAATTGTGTGAGCGGCCTCTGCCACAACGATCATTTCAAATCTTCCTTCTCCCACATTTCCTTCTTCCTCGCTTTTTGAGACCGCACATCCTAGTATTGCCCCCAGAGTAGGCTTAGTGTAGGTTAGATTTCTTCTTTCCAACAGCATCTTCACAAAACCCCACACAGTTTCCTGTCCTGAGATCTCGCACTGGGTTAATATGTGGTCCATCGATTCTTCCACCTTACAGTTTGGGCATATCGCTCTTCCCTCATAACCAGGAATATTTCCCCAGTACTTCCCGACCTTATAAGTGTTATGCATGCTTCTCCACAAGAAGTTTCTCACATCTTTTGTAAGGGCCTTGTTCCTTAATGATTTCCAGATCACACTATCTGGCGGCAGGGTGCCTGATCTTTCCTTCACTGCCCATTGTGTTGCGTCTAGGTGAGCAATCGTATCCATTCTTTCGGGGGTTGGTTGATTCTCTAGAATTCCGTTATAAATTAGCGCTTGTGTTACACTCACTAGCTTCGCTCCTTCTAGCTTGTACCCCCATGGGATACTAAGGTCGATGTCATCGGGGATGGCCTTCCTTGCCCCCTGTTTCGCTAGATGGTCGGCTTCCTTGTTACCTGCTATGTTTGAGTGGCCTTTAACTTTCTCTAGAATTGTTAGACCCTTCCTTTTCCTTAAGACAGCTACGATGAGCTTCAATATATCGCTATTAGCTGCCCCTATCCATTCTTCATCCTCTCTCCGTTTTAGCAGCTTTGTTAGGCTGTCTATTGTAATCTGTGAGTCACTCTTCACTAAAATTGACTGATTTTTGGGGACTGCCCGCGCCACCTCCAGGATGGCCACCGCCTCCCCTGTATTGTTTGTTTGGTGGATATATGCCGGGAGCTTAATGGCTCTGTTCCTTGGGTCTTCGTGGTCGAACCATATACCAGCCCCTGCGGTCGCTCTCCCTCTGCAATCTGTAATGCATGAGCCGTCTGTATATATGGTTTGTAGGGATGGATTCTCTTCCGGTGCGTGGTTATAGTTTATGTCCTCGTTTAGGACTGTTTCCTGGTTCATGAATACTCTGAAGCCGTTTTTTAGTGAGCCTCTCACTGTGAAGTCAAGGTTAAATAGGATTCTGTTCTCGTCTTGTAGCCACCGACCCTTGTCATTACTTATGGTTCTGGAAACTTCTGGTTCCTTTGGGCTCCACTTTTTGGATAGTCGTCCTAGGTGCGTCTTCGCAGTTTTGCTGCACTTACTTGGGTTCTTGCAGCCCTTCCTTCTCAAATCCTTGCACTTACTACATGCACAGTTTTTCCTGGCCTTGTGGCCATTAGGCCCTATAGGAAGTACCTCTCCAAAGGCTTCCATATCGCCCAGTGTCGAAATATTGTGGACGTCACGTAAGCATTTCATTGTTTCTGAGTTAATTTTAAATTTCTTGTTTTTCTTTATACCCTTATGCAGCCATATTGGTAACCCTTGTCTCAGGGTCAGGTCTAGGTCTAGAAGTGAAAATGCCACGCCGTGTTTCTTTGCCGTTCTGATCATTCGTTGTAGCGAGGAGGGGAGACAATCCTCTCCGGATTTTGTGTTAACTGTTGTGTCTTGAATAAAGACGTTTAGTGTCTGTATTCTTTCTCCTCTGGGCTTCTTCGTGACCTTTGTACTTGTAGACAAGTGTAAGTAGATGTCCCTCAGTCACGACAAAGTCCATGAAACAGCTCTATTACCTGTAGACAAGTGTAAGTAGATGTCTACAGAGATATGTAAGTATTGGATAATATAAAGTAGCATAGCGACATACCCCTCAGTCACGACAAAGTCCGTGAAACAGCTGAGGGGCACTTTTGTGTATGTAAGGTTTTATAGTCTGAAAATAAATGTTTAATAAAGAATAGTAAACAAGTGTTGTGCCGTGGTGGCACAACATAACGAATAAATATAAGTAAAAACAAAGAAAACAAAATATAAAATAGGTTATACCACATAGCGCTGACTAGACGTCACATGTTAACACTCCCCCTGATGTCTTGGTCGCGCTAGATTCCAAGACCCATGAGTTTCACCAAGTATTTGTGACTAGCACGCACGAGGGGTTTGGTAAAGAGGTCGGCAATATTTTTGGAGGATGGTATAGGTATGATCTCGATTTGTCCTTCACATAGGCATTCTCGGATATAGTGATGTTGTATATCGATGTGCTTTGCACGTGCATGGCCCTTCGTTGACCCGGCAAGATCGATAGACGACTGGTTGTCTGTGCAAAGGTCTACTTCGGATAAGAAATTGAACATCCAGAGGGCTTGCTGTGCACTGCAAGTGAGAGCCATATACTCTGCCTCGGTAGTGTCAGGGGACTTCCTTTTCCGGCCGTCCCGGAGATCTCCGGGACCCCCCGGACTTCTTTTTCTGGCCATCCCGGAGATCTCCGGGATGCTCCCTTGCAGTCGTCGGACTTCTCCGAGATGTTGTACAGTTGTTCTCATGCCCCTGCCCCCATACTGATGCGCCACGCCGTGGCAGAGGAATCCTTAGACTTGTTCTCTTTGGATTTCCCTCTGCCAGGTGACTAGT
>QLOM01001241.1:0-10128 GCA_003313785.1 Termitomyces sp. MG148 | reverse complement strand
ATTTGATGTGACTTTTTCTTTCTTTCGCTGTTGAATATTGATCGTTTGCAGTATTTTGTCCGCTTAAAATTGCAAACAGCTACACCCTGAAATTATTCTGTAATGGCTAGTATTGTCCCCGCCTTCTGGTGATTTCACGACCCTGAGACAATGTCGGCCAGGATGTATCAGAAAATGCTCTTCAAGGTATCTTTGCCGAGTTATTCCGTACGTGTTGGTAAGCGCACCATGGCCACTTCATTTGTCTCCATTACGCACGCCTGTCCCTCTTCCTTTGTCTCACTGTTCAAACAGTCAGTGGCCACACTACAGCCCTGACATATAAATTGCCATTGTTACAATATACATATATACGTACACAAGTTGCCCAACACCCTCAGTCAATCGTACATCGGACTGAGGGTGAGTACCTACGCACACATGCATAACGCGTACTGATTTAGCGACCTGTAGACTTACTTTGTCTTCTAGGTAGCTATTATCTGAGTCAATCGTACATCGGACTGAGGACTTACTTTGTCTTCTAGGTAGCTATTATCTGAGTCAATCGTACATCGGACTGAGGACTTACTTTGTCTTCTAGCACTGATTAAGTATCGAGTTCTAACAGGTTATGGGCCTATTGGACCGCAAATTCTGAAATAGCATTTGCGATTCGCGGAAGAACTCATACACCCCCTTCACCCGTCACACTCTTGGCACTCTCGGGCCCTGACGCCCGATCAAACGGATATACTACCGTTACACGCGATCTCCTGCCCCCTGATTAGACAGTCTACCCCTTGCACACCATGGGATCCACCTCCCCGAAACCAGGCACCCTAGCCTCCGTACTCGCAACGGACAATGCCTACCCCAGCATCCGCCTCGCCAAACTCAATGCCCATTGGCCTGCTTCCGAGGCACCATTTGATCGCGCCACTGGGGAATTCCTAAAGTGGTCGACAAAGCTAGAAATCTTCTTGCAACAGAGCGGGCTCGACCGCTATATCTTCGTCTCCAAGAAAAACCCCAGCCACCTGTTACAACCTGGACCTAAATATACACGAGTAAGTTACGTGCACCTCAGTCGTCGTATACTTGACTGAGGTTGGCCTACCTAAATATACACGAGTAAGTTACGTGCACTGGTAAGGTAGGTATAAGTATAGTGTCCAATCTAGGTGTGTGTGTAACTTACCCTCAGTCGTCGTATACTTGACTGAGGGTCTATGTACTGTATAGACAAATATATATATGTTCGTCGAGTCTGTTAGGGTCAGATATCTTAATTAATGAGGTAGTCAGATATCTTAATTAATGAGGTAATGTAGCAACCCTCGATCGTCATATCTCGGCACTTACGGTGGTCATGCCATCAGCGTCCAACACCACCTGATTGTAGAGCCTGACCGGGCGACCGAGCCTAATGCACACGCCAACTGGCTTTCCAACAACGGTCTCATTATCGGCATTATCCGAGCTGCCGTGTCTGAGGCAGAACAGGAGGGACTCAAGACGGATGGTACGGCAAAAGAATGCTACGACGCGTTAAAGGCCCACGCCCAGCAAGAAGGCCCTGTTAAACAAGTAGCTCTCGTCCGCCAAGCCCTCTCTACATATGCGCCGATCGCGGAGCCTATTGATGCAACTGCTCGTAAAATCTGCGATCTCGTCGATCGCGCCTTCGCAATAGGGACCATCGATAAAGACCTACTCAAGTGTATCGCTCTCCTTAATAGCATCAACGACAAATCTTTCGAGTCGCTACAGACCCAGGTCTCATGAGGCCTCGCTGACGCCACCCCCAGTGCTCCATATACCTCCTCACACATCCGGAAGCTCTTCAAAACGGTCGACAGTTTATCCACCCTTGCGAAGACCGCCTCCCCCGACGTTGCTCTCTCTGCCCAGAGTACAACCCCACCGTCCCATCCTCACAATCATAACCCCGGCTTCCCCTGCTGCGACATATGTTACGCAATGAAGCTCTCGTGCCGTGGACATACAAAAGAATGGTGCATTCGCCCAGGAGGAGGGATGGCTGGGAAGACAATAGAGGAGTCCAGGGCCGCGCGGATTGCTGCACGAGGAGGAGCGAAAGGAAGAGGAAGTGCGAAGACAGGAGGAGGTTCTGGCAACACCAAAAGCATCAAAAATGGCATTGCGGTAAAGGGACTAGACGGGCAGGCATATATCGTCGACGTCGACAATCTACAAAGGAGGCCAAACCAGCAGACTTTGCCGGAGCAGCCATCACTGACACCACTGATGCCTTTGAATACCAAGGGTTTATGGCTATCAACGAAAGCACGGACGCCAATGAGCCAAGAGCAACAATCAACTGGGATACCCACACAATCCCAGCCCTGCATGACTGCGAAACTATCCTAGCAACGACAGCAGTCACCCCCGCTGATCCCACTAAAGACACGCGCCTCATCTCGCTTACGGAGAAACCGTTCTACATGGACTCCGGAGCCACCGTCCACATATCACCTTGTGTAACGGATTTTGTCACGCTACGATCAATTCCTCCACGCTCAGTCAAAGGTGTGGGAGGGACCTCCATCCAAGCCATCGGCATAGGCCAAATCCGCCTCCAGGTCCAGAACCAAACGGAAATATACCTCGAGAACGCGCTGTATATCCCCACTTCCGCCGTCAGACTCATCTCAATCTCAGCCCTTACCGCAGGAATGCAAGCGCTAATAACCTTCAGTCGCTCAGGAGTAACCATTCTCAATGAAAGCTCTGGAACTCTATTGGCCGCTGGACCGCTGATCCCCGAAAAACAACTATACACACTAGAACTGCAGTCCGCCCTAACCGAACATGCCTTGACAGCCGCACAACATCCCGTGATGCTTGACACATGGCACTGGCGCCTTGGACATGCAAATTACCAAGTGGTCGCCACTATGGCCTGTGCCGGTCTCCTCCCAGGTACGCCATCCGCCTCCCTCCTCTCACAACCTAAATGTGACATCTGCATTCTCGGAAAACAGACAAGAACGTCAGTACCCAAGATGAGAGAGGAGGGACGTAGGGCGGTTGAGAGGCTACAAATAGTTTGGATAGATCTTGCAGGACCCATGCATGTCCAATCATACACTGGAAACAAATATATCATGGATCTTGTCGACGATTACACAAATATGCCTTGGTCGATTCCACTCAAGTCTAAGTCCGATGCATTTGCTGCACTCCAGGCATGGGAAAAGGAACGGGAACTGGAAACTGGAAGAAAGATCGGCACTTATCGCACCGGCCACGATGGGGAACTCAAAAATCACCAAATGAAGCAATGGCTAGCGCTCACCGGCACAAAGCACAAATATGGTGCACCTTATACCTCACAGCATATGGGACGAGTTGAACGCATGCACAGGACGCTCCAAGGGAAAGCCAGGACCATGAGATTAGCCGCAAAATGCCCGGACGCATTATGGGATGAATTCTACCTCACTGCAACCCATTTACACGCCAAGACCGCGACTAAATCACTAAACGGCAAAACGCCCTTTGAACTCTGGCATAATCGCGTTCCCAACTACTCGTACATGCGAGAAATCGGCTGCAGGGCATTTGTTCTTATAACACACGAGCACAACCCTAAACTCAACGTGCGTGGAATTGAGTGCATTCTAATAGGGTATGCTGCTAACTCGAAGGCATACAGGTGTTACGACCTGAGGACTAGAAGGATCTACGAGTCATACCACGTACAGTTTTTGGAACGGTGATGACGCCCAAAAGTCGCTTAGTACTGTCAAGGGTAAACGGTACCTAGCTACTGTGAAAGGTAATGCGTTGGGCGGTCGCTAGTTGAGAGGGAGTCCGAGCAGGGTCCCAGAGACTTAGTTTGTTTAAGGAAAATTTAGTAATTGGAAGAAAGGTGCTTAGCGATCTAAGCCGTGTCGCCTGCAAAGTGCTAGGGTGCTAATAGTCGACAAGGACTTGGCGACGTAACATAGTCAAAGTGTGCTTGTATAGCACCTAGACAGTCGGCAAGACTGGTGAAGAAGCAGCAAGCTTAGCGTAGTCGGTAAAAATAGTATGTCCCTTGGCGACTTCAAGGAACTTAGTACACGCAAGTTGTGATCTGAACTGTGGGGATGGAATTCGATGCTCCTAAGACAAAATATGTACAGTATTTATAGGCACTAAGTCACCGTGTTAATTAAACTATAAGTCGCTAAGTAACAAAATGGGGAATGGATTATGACAAGAAGAATAGAATGTGAAATAGCTAACCCGCAGCGTCTATCAGTCGGCAAGCGCTAAGTCACCAAGTGAGCACTGAAAGCAGTCAAATAAACGGTGACTATCCTGGGGTCTGAAACAATCAAGGGGGCTGGCGTCGCCAAGGTCGCTAAGCGTCGGTAAAGGTAAGCATCGCTAATTGCTAGGCACCGGGGCTGAAGAAGTGGCGACCTGCTGATAGCCGTCGGCAAGTCGTTAAACGCATAATTTTATAAGGCGCCGGCTATCTTTGATTGGTGACCTGTTATCGAGCCCGAGGTCATGTGTGCGGTCCATGCGTTAACAGTCAGGTGGGTGAGTCCCGTGGTCCAGAGGTCCCGTGCGCTAAACATCCCGTGGTCGCCTAGTCATGTGTCGTCCACGTCGCGCCTATTCGCCTGAGTGAGCCGCCAAACTGCTATCAACAAAAGTCGCTAATTATAGCTTTGCTGCGCTGAGCCCGGCCCAGGTCTTATCATCTCCTCCCAACTGAAAAATTGACTGTCCTCAGTCAACCTCGATATCACGTGTTGTTACCTGGTCCGTGCGCCTAATCCCTGTCCTTAAAAGGTCTGGTGACTATAATCGTAACTTCATTGAAATCCCCTGTAAGCAGGCGATTTCTGGAGTCCTCTGTAAGCAGTCGATTTCCCACACTAATGTCCTCTGCCCCTGCCGCTACCGATGCCAGCGCCCGCGCGCTTTCCTTCATCTTGAAGGCCTCGCTATTTTTGGCGCAGCACCTTGGCAATGAAGCTGGCACTTCCCAAGAGTTAGTGGTAGGGATGTTGTGGCTGTTGGAGCGGTGGGAGGTCCACCGGTCGTCAGGGGTGACGTGGGATGACAAGGCGATGCTGCGGGAGTGGTGTGTTGCTCGGGCTGCCGAGTACGAGGGCGCTGCCTGGTTAGCGCCATACATGGCCTTGCTGGTATGTCGTTAGCGACTGTACTTTTTGTCTCGTGGCTGACCATTTAGCGACTTCCCCTTCCTGCTGTCCCTTCCGTTGGCGATGAGTTGGCAGACATTTTGGAGGATGGTCCTTCCTCTCCTCTTGTTGCTGGCGCTCCCGTGGCGTCTTCTTCTTGGCTGGCGCCTCTTCCCAGTCAGCCGACTGAGGACGACCTCGCTACCGTGGGTCAGGAGCCCCGTCGTGTTCGTCTGGTACCACAAGTAGCCGCTGGCGCCGAGAGCCCTGCGCCAGTGGCTCCTAGGTGGGGCTCTACAACTTCTTCTCCTCGTAAGGTGTGCATCTTTTTGGCTCAGTCGCTTTGTCGTAGTTGCTAAGCATTGTTGTGCTAGTCTCGTAAGTCTTCAAGGGTGGCGCCCATGTACGAGGTAAGGAAGTTGTTCCATCCCTAGTTGTTAGCGACTGACTATCCTTTCAGGCGCCTACCCAAACCATTTTTACCGACGCGGAGTTACGAGACTTGTTGGCGACCCGGCGTGCGGAGGTAGTTTTGGATACCGGGATGGAGGCTGGTGTAGTGATGGAAGGGGCAAAGGGAAAGAAGACTGTGGCGCCTGACCAGCGCCAGGCGTATAAGGATTCCAAGGGCGCCATAAGTGCTTCCTTCTTAGCGACCATTCTGTCCTAATTCAACCTTTAGTGCAACAAATGCTGGGCCAACAACGATCCGGAGGCCTGCTGGTTCCCGACTGGTGTCTTGCCGTGCTACCGCTGCGACGCTCTTAAGTGGGCCTGCACTTACCAGGGCCTCAAGTCCCATGAGCACGGCAAGGTGGACCCTATTGTCAAGCGGACTTTTGAGCGGTCGATACGAGTCAGACGCGCTAGGGAGTTCGTGCTGAGGGAGCAGGCGTCAGTGGAGGCTGGCGGTGTTGCTAGCATTTCCGGAGAGAGTCTGGCGCTTCTGACTCGTCAGGGCAAGGAGCCTTTGCCGCCTCCTGCCAAGTCGACTGGCAGCTGGCCTCCGCAGAGGGGAGGGACCGCCAAGGGAAAGGGGAAGGCAGTAGAACGAGAGAGGTCGGCAGAGCCGCGTGAGGGGCGTCAGGTTGGTAAGAGGGCTGGATCCCCTCTGAGTCCTGCTAAAGGGGCCAAGCGCCGCCTTGGTCAGTCAAGAGGTATGTTTTCTGTTTTTTTTCTTCTTTACTTGGTTAGCGACTACCTATTTAGCAGAGGTTGTCCTTGAGTCCCTTGTCGGGGCGAGGTCTTCCCCTGTTGCGGGGCCTAGCGGCATCCGGTAAGTGATTGTTAACTGCTTACGAAGTTAGCGCCTGATCCGTTTTGGTTAGTCAGTCGCCTTCTCCTTCCGTCACTGGCGACTTGGCAGAGATTGCTGTTAGGCTGGCGGAGACCCAGCCTCCCCGCGTTGGCGACCTGGAGGGAGAGGAGGAGGAGCAGGCAGGAGAGGAGGAGGTAAGACTCCTCTCCAGGCGTTGGGTGTCGCTAACCGACTATCGTTCTCAGTTGGCGGCCGCTCGCGAAATGTCTTCTGGCGACGAAGACTTTGAACAAACCATACATCCCTCCCCAGTCGCTAGGATGGATTCACGCTGGACACCACTTCCGGCCTTGCGAGTAACCGGTGGCGACTTTGATTGGTTGGGTGAAGAACTCCTTTACCCTGTTACTGGTATGAGGTCGCCAGAGGAGCTGGCGAGGTTCATGGAGCATGCCGCTGGTATGGAGTTGGTGATGGCACGGGAGATGCGGGCTGTCGACAACGAGATGGCAGGGTTGAGGATGCGGAGGAGGACGCTGGGGCGCAGTGTCGCCATCTTGAGGCGCTACCAGCAGGATTGCGAGGAGGCGCTGGCTTGGCAAGAGAGGAACAATGTCCAAGCCAAGGATCTCTTCCCGCTCCCGCCTTTCTCCTTCCCCGCCGACCGTGACCAGGCCTAGTCGCCAGCGCCTGTAAAAATTTTGAACATTTTAGTATTCTCGTACGTAGCTTGAACTCGGAGTAGAAAAATGTAATATAAAATATCTTGAGACTTGCAATATTGTGTGAAGTAAGAAATCGGTAGTAAGAAAGTCTGTGTGTATAGTAAGGGATCGTGGACTAGAAGGACTTGTGAAAGAAAAGACTTAGCAAAAAGTGAGGTTTTAGCGACTTGAGTTTTTAAGGGAACGCTCAGTAGATCATCATGGCGGAAAACCCTTGTGTAAGAGTTGCGCAAGGCGCCAGTCGCCTATAGGGCGCTAGCGCTGCGTCTTGTGGTATGTAAAGAAAGTCTGTGTAGTAATAAAATCTTAAGAAAGATAAAGAAACATTGGTAAGTAGGAAAGGCTCAGCAAGGGTGTTAGCGACTACAAGTCGTCTTCTTCTGGAGGCGGTAAGTCGTCATCATCTAAAAGGTCGGTTTCTTTGAGTTCCCTGAGTTTAGTAGTATCAATGTTTAGCGCCTCCAGCGGTAAGGGTATTTGTTCGCATGCTAAATAGGGAAGGGGGCGGAAGGTGGCAACCGGTCTGTGCAGTACTGACCCATCTAATTCACAAAGCACGTAAGCTCCTCCACAGTTGCGAGCGATAACTACCAATGGTCCTAAGTAGCATGGGCGCATCTTCTTGTTGTGGGTGGTCTCAATCTTGGAGTTCCTCATGAGCACTAGCGACCCACGACTGAAGTTGTAGTCCTTGATGGTGGCGCTATGGTCAGTTTCAAACCTGAGGGTGGCTTGGCGCCGAGCGCTAAAGACAGTTTTGTGTAGGCTCGCTAAGTCTTCACTGCGTTGTTGAAGGTCGATAGCTCTTCTGGCGATCAGGTCAGTAGTGGACAAGATGGAGTTGGGTGCGGGTTGAAGGTACGTCGCCTCCACGATGTCGGCAGGGAGCAAGGGGTGGGTGCCAGTAGCTGCATAGTAAGGTGAGCACCCCATGCGTTTGCATATAGTTACCCTTTCCGACCAAAAGACTGAATAGGTTGCTTTGCTCCATCTAGACTCGTTGCCATCTATTGCCTTGAAGAGAGCTTGGCGTACGTCAAAGTGAGGTCGCTCCACCAGGCCATTAGCGCGTTTATTGTAACCGATGCGGATGTGGTGTATATTGTACTTTTTGGCGAGGTAAGTTAATGCCTTAATGATGGGGGCACCATTGTTGGTAACTATCTCCCTTAGTGCACCCCAGCGACAAATAACGTCTTCAAATAACCACTTAGCTATGGCGTCAGTGTTTTCCTTTTGTAGCATCCTGAACTCTGGCCAGTGTACAAGCGAGCAGCAACCTTGTATGATATACTTGTAGCAACCGGATTTGGGCATGTGCATGGTGTCGATATAAATCTTGCTGAAGAGAGGCGCTGGCGTAGCAACCGTTGGCGGGATGAGTAGTTGGCGCGTCTGTTGAATCTGACACAAGTGACAAGTCTTGACGTACCAAGCGACGTCAGCTCTGATGTGAGGCCACCAGAAGCGTTCTAGCAGAATAGCCCGTGTAGCATAAAGTCCCCTGTAGCCTAAATCGTCATGCATAGCGCGTAGGATCTTGAGTCGGTCGCTAGGCTAGACCACTAATTTGTGAGCACCATCCTTGTTGCGTCGCCAAAGTCAATTGTTGCTCGTAAAGAAATTGGTGGCATATTGTATGAAAGTGGCGTACTTGTCGTCGCTAAGATGGTCAGGGCGCTTAAGGGTGTCCAACCAAACCTTAATGGTGTCTAGGCGGTTGTCGTCTGCTTGGGCTTTAGCGCTCCTGGGTACTGAGTTGTAGGTGAGGTCGGTACTGTTTTCTCATAGGGGTCTGGGTTCCTCAACGCGTCGGATGGTTGGCGACTGGTCGGTAAGGTTTGCGGTAAAGAATGTGAGAGGGGCCGTGAAGGGAGTCGGCTGGTAGGGAATGATGGGGTGTAAGTAAGCGCTAGCTGGTTGGTCGCTACGGAGCAGCCAAATAGGAAGTTGTATAAGATGCATGAACCCATGCAAGTGGTCGATCCAGCCGTCAAAGGTGTTGTTGTTGCTACGGTCTGGCGTTGGGTCGGTAGGCTGCAACGGGCATCGGGAGAGTCCATCAGGTCCGTGGTAAGTGCCCTTGACATGTACAAGTTCAAAGTGGAACATTAGAATAGCGACGATCCAGCGATTCATGCTGGCGAAGGGCTGTATGTCAGGGTTCTGCAGCATACCTTTGATGTACCTAGCGTCCACCTCCACAATGAGGTTGCGCACGCCAATGAGATACATTCTTAGCGCCTGGAAAGCTTTAAAGAGGCCATAAAGTTTGAGTTTAGCCTGACTGTAGCGGGATTCTCTGTCGTTTAGCGTAATGGACCCAAAGCGGTTGTAGCGCCTCTGTTTCCTGTTGTCGCTAAGGCATTGGCAGAGAAAGAAACCAACCGCAATGCAAGAGGTGTCCACCGCCAGGATAACTGGGTCTGGCGACTGATAATCAATAGGTACCAGGGGCTGTGCTTCCTGTAGTGCCTTGACAAGGTCTTTTTGTGCGGCAACTTGTTCCGGCCCAAACTCAAATGGGGCGTTGGCGCGTGTGAGTCGGTTAAGATGGTGAGCACGGTGGGCAAAGTTCTTGATGAAGATGCGCAAGACGCCGACAGTCCCTAAGAAGGCGCGTACTTCCGACAGGTCGTGGCAGGTACCCCAGCGCTCCAGAAGCACTAAGCGTGACTCGTCGGGAACGTGTCTGCTAGGCGTGCAGACATGGCCAAGGATCTTGAAGCAAGGGGCACATAAGACAAGCTTGTGGCCAGAGAACGTCCTGCCACAATACTTCATGTGCTGGAGAATGCGATTAAGAAGCTGGAAGAAGTCCCATAGCGCTAGGCGAACGCCAGGGTTGTCGGGGTGAGTCGCTGGGAGGCCATCAATGAGTCGCCAGTCTTTGGGACCCTTAGCGCCAACGTCATCAATGAAGCTTTGTACGAATTCGGGTATTTCGGGTTGGAGGATAAAGTTGACGTCGTCGTGGAATATGGGGACTGAGTTT
>QLOM01001240.1:0-12036 GCA_003313785.1 Termitomyces sp. MG148 | reverse complement strand
AGACTCAGATGGGTACAGACACAAGCGGGGTCTGTCAAGAGCTGGGGGCATGCGTTGGAGCATGGGAGGTGCGCCAGGGTCAGGGGGAAGTTGGGCGGAGTGTGACGGGATGTGCAGTGTGAGGCGCAAGCAAGAAGCAATGGCTGTTTTGTAGCACGGGAGACGCAAAGTAGGTTTGCATGGTTAGAAATTTAAGGTTAGATCGACGTGGAGCCAAGCAGTAAGAAGGTGGAGCTGATTAGGTTGAAGACCGGGAAGGAGAAAGCCAAAATAGAGAGACAAAAAGAAGCGGAGCGGAAAAGGAGGCAGGAAACTGATAGATTGGAGACAGAAGTGTATGAGAGATTTGGAGATGAGTATGAGATGATACAATAGAGACAATGATGATGCCCAAAAGTCACCTGGTAGATGGTAAACTTAGCGCCTCACAAATGAGTAGCGTCGGGCGGTTGCTAGTGTTGAGAGAGTCCCAGGCAGGGTCCCAGAAGCCTAGTCTTTTTAGTGGAATTTGAACTTAGAGAAATAAACTGGTTGCTTAGTGATCTAAGCCAAAAGCCTGCAAGGCGCTAGGGTGCCAGAAGTTGGTAAGAATTCTAGCAACGTAAACATTGGCGACAATGTGCCTGTATGGCACTATAAGATTGAAAGTTGGTAAACAAAGTTGGCAAGGTAGAGTCGGCAGGACTGTATCACTTAGCAACTCTGAGGACTTAGAATGCCCTGAAATGTGATCTGAACTGTGGAGCGTATGATTTGATGATGGCTAAGACAGAATATGTACAGTATTTATAGGTGCTAAGTCGCTGTAGTAATTAAACTAAAAGTTGCTAATTGATCAATCAAGAAAAATACTGACAAGTACAATGGAATGCAAAAGTCGCTAAGCAACGGCGTCTGTCAAGTTGGCAAGTGTTAACTCATCATCCTAGCAGTGAAAGAGGCCAAATGCACAGGGACTGTTGCTAAGGCCTGAAACCATCAAGGGGGCCTGTCTTGCATAAGTTGCTAAGCATTGGATAAGCTGTAAGCATTGCTAATATCTGAAACCATCAAGGGGCCTGTTGCTAAGCATCGCTAAAGTGATCTGTCATTGGATCTTTGAGAAGCACTGGGTTTTAATAGGCGTTGCTAAAGGCTCTGGCATCGGTTATCACTGATCAGGGACCTGAAAGGGGGCTGGGCTGAAGTCAGGTGAGTAGCAGGTAATTGCCAAGTCAGGTGGTTGCTAAAGTCCCGTGGTTGCCAAGTCTTGTGATCACCATATGACCAGTAAATCATCATCTGACCACCAAGTCAGGTGGTTGCTAAGTTCCATGATCCTGCGTGTTGCATCCTGTAGCCTGAGTTCAATCTCTGCTAGCTGCAAAATATAAGTTGCTAAAAATAGTGCTGGTGCACTGAGCTCAGCAAGAGGCTTATCAATGAGTGCAAGACAATGAAATGTGACGATGATAGGGGCTTAGTCCACTGAAGGCAGAATAGCCCCAAAACAGCAAAACGGGAACTCCAGTACAAAGGGGCCGTAGAGGCGGTGGGTCAAACCTCACAGCGTGGCCAACTCAGAGAGGAGACGCGCAAAGCTCCAGGCTGACGGATCAAGGAAGAAGTAATTGTGCTAGCTGCAAGGAGGCGGACCAAGTAAACGGCAAGAACAATGATGCCTGCAGTGGCAGCGGGGGAGTACCCACATCCAAATAAGGAGTAATGGAATGAAGGCCCCACAGGTAGAACGGAAAGCGGAAGACAGAACGGAGGGAAGTAATGTTTGAGGTAGGGGGCTACCGCCCGCCTCCCAAAAGTACTATAAAAACTGTACCATAACTTGGAATAAAAAAAGGACTTTTTCCCTCAGAGATCATGTAAAGAATACAGGGTACAGATTCAACGGGCATCTTGTGACTTTCCAACAGCGTACAGCAACTTTCTGACAGCGTCCAGCGACTTTCCAACAGTGTATAGTGACTTTTCAACAGTGTATAGCGACTTTCCAACGGTGTATAGCGACTTTCCAACAGTGTATAGCGACTTTCCAATGGTGTATAGCGACTTTCCAACAGTGTATAGCGACTTTCCGACGGCAACTTGTTACTTTCCACTACCGACTTCCATAATATGAGTGCCCTTAGTGTTAGCACTACTGGGTGGTAACCACAAAAGATTCCTTGTATATTATCAGTCACACCTATAGCTTTTCAACTCAATTCCAAAGACTCGCAACAAGTCTAAATTCTGCTTATAGGGAGATTGTGACGCTATCAACGACATGGACCTGATTTTCTTTGCAGGCACACCGATGCTGCAGACTGCTGCTGACTGCTGGACTTGTCCAAACAATGTCTGGCTTTTGCATGTCGACACAAGCCCTGTTATCTTCTGTGATGTCAATGCCTCTCTGAGACCTGCCTTAGCAGATCACCTCTCCATAATCACCGTGATTGAGCTCCTGATACGTTGGACGACTTCTCCCCCCTTAAGGGACTTTTATACTATAGACTGGATGGCCTTCAATGCTGCTCTGAAGGAGCAGCCATAGGCTCAATCCTTGGCTACCCCAATCACCTCACAGAATGACTTCAACCACAAGGTTACTGACTTTACTGTAATCATACAGGAACTAACCAACAGGATGAGCTTATTACTCCCCAAAAACCATGCTCACACACCAAGCGGTAGTGGAATGCTGACTTCAAAAGGCTCAAGACTCAGAGGCAATATGCCTGCAATATGGCATTTAAGTTCAAGGACATACCGGATCATCCTTCCTATAGAACAATATACAAAGAGTTCTTAGCGTCAGACACAATGGTGGAGATGACTGTATTAACCTATAGAACAATATACAAAGTAAGTCTATAGGTTAAGTAAGTAGTCTGAAATGGTAAATAACTGTGAGGCTCACTGTTAGCGTCAGACATAATAGTGGAGACGACTAAGGATGATTTTAGGTGAGACTATCTATGAGGAAAAATGAAATAAAGTTTGATGGGAAAACATAACCATTGTGTGGCTATGACGGTTATGGGAACAAATCCAAAGAATATTATATGATGGATAAAATTATCACAATCTTAGGGTGATGTCCTGCTAAGTCTCAGTCTAACACTTCCAAGTCTGAGGTAGCATGCCTGTTTTATGAGATGAACAAGGCAATCAAGACTGCCAAGAAAGACCACTGAAGAGAGTGGCTAGAAAACATTGACGCATGCCAAATTTACTTAGGGATACAACAATGCTAGCAACAAACAACACTGAATCAAGGCACTAGCTAAGTTGTTCTTTCTACTACTCTCCTCATCCCAATCACCCCACACACTGCACATCCTTGTCCACTACCTGATTCCTCACTCTTAATAGCAGCGGCCATTGCGGGCCTGCCCCCGTTCAAAGCACCAAGTCCAAACAGCATCTCCAACATTCTCAAACATTATTTGGATGTCCTTTTAGACCATCTCTACTTCATCTTCTATGCAGTCTTTGAGCTAGATTGTAAGGGCGACCTCTGGAGGCTATGGCTCAGTCACACAGCTGGCAGAGGGAAATCCAAAGTATATATAGGTAATACAACCATAACTACTCACCTGGCAGAGAGAAATCCAAAGAGAACAAGTCTAAGGATCCCCTATGCCAGGAGTGACGCTTCCAAGGCTCCAGAAGCATGGAAAGTAACTGTATAGTATGACAAAAGCCACAATAAAATTTATAATCTAAAAAAGGAAAATCTCTGAAAATAATCAAAAACTCGGAAATTGCCATTGCCAGAGGTCATGCACATGTCTCATGTGACTTGCTTAGTAATTTGGAGGCTAGCTTCAAGATGACTAAGCCTCTGGAAGCGTTGGCCACTTGTTTGAATAATAATTGAAGAACCAGAGCACCTCAAGGGCTGAGAATAGTACTAATAGATAGTGTTGAAAGAATAGAAGCAGTAAAGTAAAAGAGTGACAGCAGAAATAAGGAAATAAATAGAGGAAGAATGAAGGAATAAGGAGTGAAAGAAGGGAGAAATGAGGAGTCCCCTAACATAGATGCTTACTTCAAGGGTTGGCTAGAATTCACAACAGTGGTGCTGCAGAAACTAGGTAAACTGGCGTACGACGTTGATGACACTCAAAAGTCACTAAGTACTGTCAAGGGTAAACGGTACCTAGCAACTGTAGTAATGCATTGGACAGTTGCTAGTATAAGAGAGTTCTAGGCAGAGTTCCAGAAGCTTAGTCTGTTAAGTATAAGTGAAGTTAAATAAAAAGTGTTGCTTAGCACGTGTAAGCCTTGTTGCCCACCATAGGTGCAAGGCGCTAGAGTACCAAAGTTGGTAGAGACCTTGGCAATGTAAATGTAGTCAAGAGGTGCCTACATAGCACTGCAAAGTTGGTAGTTGGCAAGTTTGAGTTGGTAGCATAAAGTTGGTAAAGCAGATAATCACTTGGCAACTCAGAGGAAGTTAAAGTGCATAAACTTATGATTTGAACTGTGGGGCAATGAATTTGATGCTTCTAAGACAAAATATGTACAGTATTTATAGATGCTAAGTTGCCATGTTAATTAAACTAAATGTTGCTAAGTAACAAACAGAGGCAAGAGTCTGACAAGAAAAATAGAATGTGAAAATTGCTAACCTGCGGCATCTACCAAGTCAGCAAGTGCCAACTCAACAACCTTGCACTGAAAGCAGCCAAATGCATGGTGACTATTCTGAGTGCTGAAACCATCAAAGAGAGCTGGCATTGGTAGAATCACTAAGCGTCGGTAATGAATAAGTGTTGCTAAGTACTAGGCACCAGAGCTGAGAAAGTGATGGCAAGTTGATAGCCATTGCTAAGTTGCTACATCCTTAATCTGATAATGCACCAGTTATCTTTGATTGGTGAACTGCTGCCAAGCTCAAAGTCAAGTGGTGTAGTTTCATGTGCTAGAGATCAAGTGATGTGGTCCCATGCGCTAAGGGTCAGATGATCTAGTCCCATAGTTGGTAAGTCTTGTATAGTCCACGTTGCACCCTGTCACCTAGCCAAACTGCTATTAACAAAAGTTGCTAAATATAGCATTGCTGTGCTGAGCCCGACTAAAATCTTATCAATGTTGCCAAAGCCTACAAACCAATTGGTCTGCTGAGCATTATAAGCAAGCTGTTCTCTATGCTTGTCACTACTGATCTCTTCCACCTGGCTAAAAAACATCACATGCTCCTACCAGAGCAGTTCGGTGGATGCTCAAGCCACAACACCACAGACGCCATGCATCTAGTGGTCTCAAGGATCAAGGATGCATAGCACAGCAGCAAAGTAGCCACAGCTTTCTTTTTTGACATGCAAGAGGCCTTCCTAAATATGGTAAAGGCCTGTAAGGGTGACTTCTGGAGGCTATGACTCAGTCACACAGCTGGCAGAGAGAAATCCAAAGTGTATTAGAGTATATACTAACAGTATCATAATAACTACTCACTTGGCAGAGGAAAATCCAAAGAAAACAAGTCTAGAGATTTTTTATGCCAGGACTGATGCTTCTGGGGCTCTGGAAGCATGAGAAGCAACTATACAAATCAACAGAAGTGGCTAATCCTAACCTAAATAGTGAAAAACTCAAAAATTGCTCCAGACATCACAAGACTGCATTTTGGTGTCTCATGTGACTTGCTTAGTAATTGTCAGGCTAGCTTGGCAATGACTAAGCCTCTGGAAGCGTTGGCTACACTTGTCTAAATAATAGCTAAAGAACCAGAGCACTTTAAAAGGCTAAAAGTAGTACTAATAGATAGTATTGAAGGAGTAGAAGCAATAAAGTGAAAGAATGACAGAAGAACTAGAAAATGAATGGAAAAAGAATGAAGGAATAAAGAGTAGAAGAAGGAAGAAATAAGGAGTCCTCTGACAAAGCTTAACTCCTCCACAATATGAGAGGCAATGAGTCTCTGCCACCTATGTCTGTCTTATTGACTGCATGCTCACACACAGAAAAACATGGCTGAAATTTTATGACTTCATATCTGACTAGATCAACATTGATAATGGTGATCTATTATTTGTTCTACAATGCCCCGTTAATTGAGGCTGCTGCTAAAAGCAGCAAATCAAAACTATTGTCTGACTTTGTCAACAACATGATATTCTTAGCCATTGCTAAGTCTCTGACGGAGACACATAGCATTGTTAAGGACATCATGAAGTGCTTTAGTGGCAGCTTTGAATGGTCTCACTTTCACAACTCTTTTTTTGAGCTAATCAAATTAGCAGTCATGGACTTCTTCTGGTCCCATCACAACGCAACTTTCCTTTTCCTCATCCTCACCAAATAGAGCCCAAATGGTGCACTGACAGTGCAAACTGTAGCACTCATGCAGTCCTACAAATACTTAGGAGTTGTCTTTGACCCCAAACTCTGTTGGTCTGCACACACACACAAAGTAATGGCAAGAGCAATCTAATGGACCAACCAGGTCTTCAGATTCTTCAGGTTCTCCACATAGCTTCCTGCTGCATTCGGCAACTATATAATACAGTTGCTGTCCTTGCCATAACATATGCTGCAAATATTTAGTTCACCAGCATGAGTGAGTCTGCCAGTAGCAAATGCCATACAGGCTCCATCATAGTTACCAAAAAGCTGTCCATGGCCCAGCAACAGATGGCTAAGACCATTGTAAGTGCATTAAGCACTACAGCCCACAACGTGGTAGAAGTCCATGCAAACCTTCTTCTTACTGACCTCCTCCTCAAAAAAGTACTGACCAGAGTGGCAATTTGCCTATCCTCTCTTCCTAAATCACACTCACTCCATAAAGCAGTCCACTCCATAGCAAAGCGCTGTGTGAAGCAGCACCGCTCACCCCTACATAACCTCTTTCACTTCACAAGAATAGACCCAACCTCATTAGAGACTGTACAACTGACTAGACAACACCCAAGCTATCGATTAATGTACAGCATTCACATCGCAAACTCCAAGGAAGAAGCCATGGACTCTATTGCCCACACATATAACAAAGCCAAAATGGCCATCTACAGCAATAGCTCCAGCTATAAAAGTGGAATTGGAGCATCAGCAGTTCTCTATATAAACAGTGAGGAAACTTCACACCTAAAGTACCACCTCAGCTTAGCCTTGAGCACACAGTTTACAAAGAAGAGCTTGTTGGGTTCCTCCTAGGCCTACATATCCTGGCAACAATGAACCAGCAACTGCACAGGCTTGCAATTGTCAACAGCAACAGCTAAGTAGTCATCAAGGCCTTCAACAACCAATGCTCACACCTGGCCCACTACTTTCTGGACCACATTCACACCACCAATGAATCACTGCACAGAAAACAAGAAAGGCTCTCACTTCATGCAAACAGATCCAACAACTGCTAAAAAGGATTCCATCAGACCCCGCAAAGCCATCAAGCTCCAGGTACATTGTTCTCCAGGCCACTGCAGCTTCTTGCTCAACAAACATGTAAACGAGCTTGTCAAGGAGGCCGCAACAGGCTTCTCCAGTCCAGCTCCCAGCTTTCCAGCTCTTCTGAGATCCAAGGCCTTCCCTAGAAGCATTACAGTGATTAGGCAGACAGAGCTCACAGTGACACAGGTCCTATAAAAACGCCGCTGGAAAACTTACCATGCTTCCCACTAATTAAACAACTTGACAAGACCTTATTCTTCAAGAGTTACCTCAAACTCATAGAAAATGTTGACCACCACCATTCTGCTCTCTTGACACAGCTATGTACTAACCACTTCCCCTTAAACTACCACTTATTTTGAATATGCAAGGCTAGGTCCCCAGCCTGCTCCTACTGCCAAAAAGATGCAAAGCTGGGTTTATTTTGCATCTGCTCTCCACCTCAGCTGCTCTGAAATTTCTTTCCAGGTACACAGACACTACCAAGCGCTTCCCACTATCACTGGTAAAACAACTCAACACCTGTAATCTGCCTTAAAATTGATTTTATTTTATTTGTTCCTAAATCTACCCTATACTCTATTTACTAATGGCAGCTGGCCTAATGCCCACCCTTGCTAAACCTTTTTAAACATCGTAGTTAAGACTATGGCCCTCCTGCTTGTTCTCACTCTGCCTGCTCTACAGGCCTTTGTTGCACATCCTTGGCCAAATACACTACCAGCTTCTTAGTAATACTCAGAGTCTACTAGGGAGTGTCGTCTAAACGATGTTGAGAAGCGTCGGCCTACTCATTCTCTACATATGCGGGGAGGATGCAGAATTCAGTAGCTCTCATATAATTAAATACCTGTTAATAGTGCCATGTGTCCTGTGCATGTAATAAAGGATTTAAAAAAAGAAAAAAAAAGTTGGTCTGAGAGGTATTGAGATGCCAAGTGGGGCTGGGCTAGGGTTGGTCTGGGAGTAGCTGATTGTAACAGTCAAATAGACACCAAAGAATAAAGTATAATTATTCCACTAATTACTTTAGTACAGTAAAGACTATTAAAGTACTTATGAGGACTCTAAAATCTACTGGTCTTCATTTTAATCAGAAGAAGGCAATTTTTCGATGCTTTGAAACAAATGCAATAATAAAATCAAGCTCAGTGACTTGTTCTAGATATTCTTCTTTTGTCTAAATCACAAGCTTATACTTCTCAATGAGCTAAAAATCCTGAAGTTTGAGTTCAGGAATGGATTGAGTGGATGAAGGAATCAGGCACCCTCCTGCACATCATGAAAAGATATTTGTGGTAACTTCAATCTTCTCAAATAGTGTGTTACAATGTTCTTTTACAAAATAATGTGAAAATACAATAAAAATAATCCAATTGATTATAAAAATGTATTTGTCAAAAACATAGAAAAAATATTGTAACCAAATCAATGAGCTGTTACTTCTGGATACAAGTATAATAAGGTGTCATGGAGTCTCCAAGCACATGATTGTGCCCAATTTTATTGTAGCTATGGATAATGGAAGTTCAGTTACAATATCTTTTCCATGGTTTTAACAAAAACATTCAAATAAAATTTTGAAATAAATTGGATTATTTTTACTGTATTTTTACATTGTTTTGCAAGAGAACATTGTTCCTTGCAACCAGTGTTATGAGACACAATAAACAGATTTATGACTAGAAATGTGTGAGGAAAACAAAGAAATTTTGAGACTTGCAGAACAAATCACAGGGTGCAGGGAACAATGTTCTTTTGCAAAACAATGTAAAAATACAGTAAAAATAATTTAATCTATTTCAAAATTTTATTTGATTGTTTTTGTCAAAACCACACAGAAAATATTGTAACTGAATCTCTATTATCCACAGCCGCAATAAAATTGGGCATGGTCATGTGCTTGGAGACTGGCTAAAAAAGAGCTCTCTCCATGACACCTTATCATACTTGCATCCAGAAGTAACAGCTCACAGGCTTTGGTTACAATATTTTTTCTCTGTTTTTGACAAAAAACATTCAAATAGAATTTTGAAATCAATTAAATTATTTTTATTGTATTTTCACATTGTTTTGCAAAAGAACATTGTTCCCTGCATCCAGTGTATTCATGCAAAACAATGTAAAAATACATCAAAAATAATTCAATTTATTTCAAAATTTTATTTGAATGTTTTTGTCAAAACCATGGAAAAAATATTGTAAACTTCCATTATCCACAGCCAAAATAAAATTGAGCATGGTCATGCACTTGGAGACTGGCTAAAAAGAGTTCTCTCAATGACACCTTATCCCAGAAGTAACAGCTCATTGAGTTTGGTTACAATATGTTTTCTATGTTTTTGACAAAAACATTCAAATAAGATTTTAAAATTAATTGGATTATTTTTATTGTATTTTCACATTGTTTTGCAATGCAAAAGAACATTGTTACTATAACGTCAGGCCAGAAGGCCTTGCCTTCAGCCACGATATCCTAAGGGAGCTACCAATCTGGTTCCATTTTGCGGCTGACCCCAAGCTCAGAAGAATAAGTAGAGGGAAAGCAGCTGAGTGTCTACAGGTGAAACACAAAGTTATAACGGTAGGCGACGCCGAAAAACTAGCAAGCTCCATAGTTGACCCCAACCACCTTGACTCAGATGAATGTGGGTGTACTAGTTGCATGCTAGTCGAAAACTCGAGTGGATGCCTCCACCCCCACCATTCCTGGCAAATGGAATCCGACAGACGTACAACCCTATGATTTGCCGGCCCCAATGATTACTCCCCCTAGGGACGGTGGTGTCTCACCCCGTGTAACTTTCGATGCATACAGAACCACTGAGGGCCCAATGGCGAACATCTTCCGTATCTTTACATCAGGTCCGGTTTGCAACGATGTCTATATCCCCCCAAGTAGCGAAGTAGCCATCCCTCCAGTATCGATTAATGCCTGGGGTATAAGAGCCCCCCAGGATCTATCTTTGGGAGGCATCCCAGTAGGAGCGGGTCTAGAAATTACAAATAGGAATGACCTCAATGTGGGAGGGAAATGGATAAGCAGCGAATCCATCTCTGAAAGCGGGTGTTCCCTTTTAGCCGTCCTGCTCTCGTCCATGAAAGTTGGTACAAGGACGCCAATTGATCTTAAGATCAGGTCAAAAACGACAGTTGAGTTGCTAACTAAGAAACTCTGCGCGAAGGAAGACTCCGGCTTCCTAAACACACAAAACCCAGGCCTACTCAGAACGGTTCTGGGGCGCCTGCGCATGCACTCTGCCACTTTAACACTGCACGACCTCACAGACTCCCCGGTCACCACCCAGGAGGAGGCGGCCAAGTCCAGAGCACAAGACGCCCTAGCAAGCGAAAGGTTATTAGTCCTTCCGCCAATACTGCTGGAATTGCATCTCTCCGGTGCGAAACTCTCCAAAAATCACCCAAGCCACAGCGTACAAGACATTGATGAGGTCCACCTATGCACCTGTGAGGCCAAGAACCGTGAAAATAATGAAAGAGATAATCAGCTGGGTGGGTGCAAAGAACCGGAAGGAGCCCACGGAGAAACAAGTATGGGCAAGCCTCCGAGATAGCGACTTCTCAAAGCCCCTGAGAGCCTTCTTGTGGAAATGCGTACATGACGCGTACAAAGTAGGTTCGTATTGGGATAAGCCTAACATGAAGCCGGAACTGGAAGAACGCATCCGGTGCAGCCATGACGGAATGGTGGACTCCCTATCTCATATACTAACGGAATGTTCCTGTGCAGGACAAAATACTGTCTGGGACCTTGTTAATGAGACGTGGAAAAGAAAGACCGGACAAACCCTCCCAGCGCAGAACATGAGTTCGATCCTAGGGTGTGCACTTGAAATTGTTCGTGATGAGAACGGGCGCCAGTCCCATAGCCGTGCCAGACTTCTGAGACTGCTAAAATCAGAAGCCGCACATCTAATCTGGACTCTCCGCTGCGAGAGAGTGATACAGAATAACGATGCACCCCACTCAGTCGTCGAGATCACAAATAGATGGAGTAAAATAATACGAAACAGAGCCGAACTGGATTTTAAACTTGTCAACAAGAAGTTCGGGAACAAATCACTACCTCTCCCCACGGCACTGGATACCTGGAGTGGTACTGACCTGATAGACGTCTCTAAGTTTAGCTCAAATAACGGTCCAAATCAAAGCGGGGTTTTAGTGGGTAATAGGTCCACAATGAGAGCGGGAGTGGGATGATCTCACCCCCGAGGGCCCGTAGTCCCACACGCGTGCGTAAAAGCATTTCCTCGCGGAGTTTTCCATCTCTCGCTGCCCCTTTCGGAACCTGGTTTTAATTCCAGGTGTGCAGCACAGCGGGTGAGGGGGGGATGCCTAGGGCGTCTGCCCCCCGCACTATAAACGCTACTCCAAAAAAAAAAAAAAGAACATTGTTACCTGCATCCAGTGAAGGCCATTTCGGCCCGGTTATCGGGTTTGTTTTCTCCTGAAATCTTCCGCGTTATGACTCTCTCTTGTCGGCTATCTTCCCTACCACCTCACTTACTCAACTTTGTACAATGTAGACTGCTATCTACATCGTGCCCGAAGCTGTCGAGCTCGGTTCAGCAGTACCCATACCCCACACACGCGAAACCAACTCCTCATCAGATATTCCATCTTCCCCCCGGAGCA
>QLOM01001236.1:0-14685 GCA_003313785.1 Termitomyces sp. MG148 | reverse complement strand
AATTCCGTGCCCTGCCTGAACATCCTGCACATGCCGACACTAAGCAACTTTCTTGAGATCTCACCTCCACTATTTGATCAGCATGAGAAGAGCACTGGGTACAATGGTTGGAGAACATTAGTGCCTGCCAGATTTATGTTGCCAATAAATATGTTACCCAAGAACCTACTGACTTTGCCTGTAGCAGGGTCCCAGCTCTCAAGGTCCAACATGATGGCTCTGCCACCTTAGCAAAGACAAACCTTGATAAAGCAAAGGCCCTCGCTGAGTCCTTCTTTCCCCCCTCCCCTTCCTCCATGTCTTTACCATCCACAGCCTACTTGCGTCCTCTTCCAGGCCCTCCCCCCTTCTTTTGTGACTACATCCTAGTAACAATTGGATACCTTCCCCTCTCAAGATGCCCAGCCTCAACGGTATCTCAAACATAGTCCTTAAATGCTGTGCTAACATCTTCATTGACCATCTTGTTCCCATCTTCCAGGCAGTCCTAGACCTCAATGTCTACTACCAGTCCTGGCTGGTATCAACCACCCTTGTCCTTCATAAACCTGGTAAACCTGCCTACAATGTTG
Source organism: Termitomyces sp. MG148 (assembly GCA_003313785.1). Taxonomy (NCBI): domain Eukaryota; kingdom Fungi; phylum Basidiomycota; class Agaricomycetes; order Agaricales; family Lyophyllaceae; genus Termitomyces; species Termitomyces sp. MG148. Next base: position 14,113 of record QLOM01001236.1, on the reverse strand, counting down.
CGAAGGCCTACTATCCTATTGGGCTTCTCAACACTGTTGGAAAGCTTTTATCAACTCTTATTGCCTCTGAACTGATGTTTTATGTGGAGAAATATAACATGCTCCCCCAGGGCCAGTTCGGAGGATGCCCAGGCTGTAACACTACAGATGCCATGCACCTCATTATCCAGAGGATCAAGGATGCCTGGCGGTCAGGCAAAGTCACTACAGCCCTGTTCCTGGATGTCTAGGGGGCTTTCCCCAACATGGTGCATGCTTGACTTCTCCACAATATGAGATCTCATGGCGTCCCCACTTGCTTTGTTAATTTAGCCAATCATATGCTCACTAATTGGCTAACTCAACTCAAATTTGACGACTTCACCTTGGATTGGTTCCGTGTCTTGAATGGCACGACTCAGGGCTGCCCCCTTTCCATGTTGTATTATGTCTTTTACAATGCTCCACTAATCGAGACAGCTCTCCTCTCCTCAACCTCCAAACTGTCCGTAGGCTTTGTCAACAACGCCATGTTTCTTGTGGTGGCAAACAACTTACAAGGCACTCATGCCATCATTCACAACACGATGGAGAAACATCAGGGGGGTTTTGATTGATCACTCTCCCCCAACTCTCTATTTGAACTGACAAAACTAGCGCTGATGAACTTTCTCCGTTCCAATTCCGACACTGTCCTGCCAGACCTCATTCTCACTTGCACCAACCCAAATGACTCCCTCTCAGTCCAAATGGTCACCACTACAAAATCTTATAAATACCTGGGTGTCCTGTTCAATACCCATTTACATTGGTCGGAACACTCACAGAAGGTATCTGCATGTGCAGTCTGGTGGACTCATCAGATTTCTAGGCTTTCAAGGGTCAGCGGCGGCATGCCCCCATGGCGTGTCCGCCAGCTATACAACATGGTTGCCGTTCCAGCATTTACCTATGCCGCGGATGTTTGGTTCACCGGGGTAAGTGCCCCCTTGCCAAGATGCAGGCATACTGGGTCTGTAGCAGTCTCACGCAAACTGGCCTCCACGTAGCACTGGGCTGCAAAGCTTGTTACCAGTGCTCTCAGCATGGCAGCAGGGGATGTCCTGGAGGTTCATGCTAACCTCCTACTAATCAACCACAAAATTTTGTTCAGAGCGGCAGTGCGTCTCTCGTCCTTACCCAATACTCACCCTTTGCACAGAGTAGTCTGTCACGTGGCAGCCCGCTTTGTTTGTAAACACTGCTCTTCTCTCCATCACCTTTTCCACTACACCAGTGTCAACCCCCTGAGCATCAAGATGATCTCTACAGTCCAGCGTGCACCTAGCTACAAACCAGCCTTCTCCACCTGCATCCCGTTAGACAGAGACTTAGCCCTCTCCAAAATCCGTAAAGCTCAAGCCTCCACCAAATACGCTGTCTTCTGCAACAGTTCTGGATTTGAGGATGGAGTTGGGGCAGCGGCCATCCTCTTTGAAGAAGGTGTTGAGGTTGCTTCACTATGAATTTCATCTTGGATCTACTACTGATCACACAGTGTACGAAGCGGAAATAGTAGGATTAACACTAGGTCTCCACCTCCTGCAGAATATCAACCGACATTGATAAGACTCTGGCTGAGCTCAGCGCACCAGTGCTATTTTTAGCAACTTATATTTTGCAGCTAGCAGGGATCAAACTCAGGCTACAGAACGTGACAGGCAGGATCACAGGACTTAGCGACTACATGACTTGGCAATCACCTGCCACTCACCTGACTCCAGCCTGGCCCTCTTCAGGTCCCCAATCAGTGATAACTGACACCAGAGCCTTTAGCAATGCCTATCAAAACCCAATGCTTCTCAAAGATCCAACGTCAGATCACTTTAGCAATGCTTAGTGACTTATATGAGACAGGTCCATGTGATGGTTTCAGATATTAGCGACGCTTATAGTTGATCCAACGCTTAGCAACCTACGCAAGACAGGCCCTCTTGATGGTTTCAGGCCTTAGCGACAGTCTCCATGCATTTGGCCTCTTTCACTGCTAGGATGTTAAGTTAAAGCTTGCCGACTTGACAGACGCCGTCGCATTACCATGGCAACTTAGCACCTATAAATACTGTACATATTTTGTCTTAGCCAGCATCGAATCGTATGCCCCATAGTTCAGATCTCATTTCAGCGCATTCTAAGTCCTCAGAGTCATTAAGTGATACCGTCTTGCCGACTATGCCTCGCCAACTTAGTCTACCAACTTTCGTCTTACAGTGCCATACAGGCACAGCGTCGCCAACGTTTATGTTGCTAGAATCCTTACTGACTTCTAGCATCCTAGCACCTTGCAGGCTTTTGGCTTAGATCACTAATTATTCCTCTAAGTTCAAATCACACTAAAAAGACTAGGCTTCTAGGACCCTGCCTGGGACTCTCTCAAACACTAGCGACTGCCCAACACTACTCATTCATGAAGCGCTAAGTTTACCATCTACCAGGACAGTGCTAAGCAACTTTCAGGCATCATCAACATCTCTATGGGCTTGTCCTCATGGGTAGTGACAGCCAAGCCACCATCTGGGCGACCACCAACCAATGGCCCCACCCTGCGCATTACCTTCTTGACCTTGCCCACACAGCAGCTGAGAACTTACATCAAACCCAGGACTGGATCCTTCGATCTGCATATCCCACTTTGACCTGTGCTCATAGACAACCCAAGATGCGTTCTTATGGTGTAATCAACCTGCAGTTGCATTGGTTGCCAGAACACAAGGGCTTCACCCTGAATGAGCGTGCTGACACCCTAGCCAAAGAGGCCGCCCAAGGCCAATCCAGTCCCCTGGTGTCCCTCCCCTCTACTTACGTTCCAGCCCTCTACCACATGGCATTCCTGCAACACAACAAGCTGCTCTCCTCAACACAATAGCCCTCTGGAAGACCCACTGGAAGAAATCCCCCCGCCTTAACGCTATACCCCATATAGACAAGTTGCTCTTGTCTAAAGCGTACATGAGGCTGTCCTCAGACCTCAACCGGAACCAATCAGCAATCCTCACCCAACTCTGAACTGGCCACTTGCCTCTCAATTACCATCTCTTTTGTATTAAATGCTCTGAAACACTGCCGCAGCCTCATGGTCAAAACTGTCACTCACTTCCTCTTTGAATGCCCTTACTACGTCCGTGAGCACTCCCTGCACCTTGTGTGCCCTCTACAAAGCAAAGCTGAGTCCCTCTCCCATGTCCTGACTCACCCAGATGCTGTAGAACACCTCATCAGATTTGTCCTTGCCACCAAGCGCTTCGCCGCTGCCACACTCTCCCTTCTCCTCTTGCATCTGCAATCATAACCCCCACCTCCCCTTCACTTCATGCACGTCAACCACCACAATGTAATGCACACCTGGCCTCCCACATCTTCTCACTCGTCTCCCTCTCACCTCATCCCACCTTACGGCAACTGACCTCTTCACCCCACTTCTAGCTCTTTCAATCTTCAGTTGAGTCACTGGCCTACTTGCTTGTCCCCAACAGCTTGCGCTGCAAGCACTTGCCGTCCTTCTCCCACACACGGGGCCCACACCGTGGTCTTATTCTCAGGTATTTAGTCAGGGGAGTGCAGCCTAAAACAGAGCTTGGATGCTCTGGCTCACTCTTTCCCCGTGTAGCAGGGGGGTGTTGCATTCTGCAGCTCTTGTAGCTTACATACTTGTTGGTAGTAACGTGTACCATAGGCGCCAAGCGCCTCCAGCACAATAATTGAATAAAAAAAAAAAAAAAAAGACTTTGAAGATTGTTCACTTAGTATTGCTTCTTGTTTTTTATTGACAATTGTTTTTCAACAGAATGCTGCACAGTTCAGATTAATAGGCACTATGTTTCTAGTTTGCAGGAAATTCTGACCCATTAAGGGTGTTTGCCAGCCTAGGTTTGTCATAGTGGATACCATTTCTGCAGTAGCAGCTCTCTGTTTCAGCTCTTTTTTACCAATGACAATGGATAAAACATCTTCATTGTCAACACAAAAACACAAACTTTGTCTAACCCTTCAAATTCTTCATTTTCATCACGTTGCAGCATATCATTGACCTCATATTCCATAGGTGTTATACCTGGTAATACTGCCCTGCCACTTTTCAATTGTGTATAAAAATCATCCACAGCATCCATACATTTGTAACGTATGTTCATGTTCTTTATAACAACTGTATGTTTACTGTCAAGCTTGGTTATAGAAAAGGCAGAGTCCCAAGATTGTGTATCTGATTTTAAATCATAACTCAATTGCCAAGGTTTGAATAGGGTAAGCATAGTGGAACAGTAATACTTGCAATCTCCTTGATTCTTTCATGGTAAGGAACCGCCTACAAAACTAGGTATTTGTTTGTAATGAGGAGAATAAATGTATGGCAACATAAATCTGGCAGGCACTAATGTTCTCCAACCATTGTACTCAGTGCTCTTCTCATGCTGATCAAATAGTGGAGGTGAGATCTCAAGAAAGTTGCTTGGTGTCGGCATGTGCAGGATGTTCAGGCAGGGCGCGGAATTTGAAGACCAGGTTGCTGGCACGGTTACAATGGGCTGTGAGGGCTGAGAGGTCTTTATTCCACCAGCGTTTGGTGTATGGGCATGGGGTTTTGACTGGAACAATTGTGGGGCAGGATATAACCTCCTGAAGTATATTGTTGAGAGTGTCGACTCTGTCATGAAATTTGGTTTTGGACTTTATTGTCAAGGAGGGGAGGCCTTTGAGGAGCACGGAGAGTTTGGCCTTGAATTTCTCCCAGTCCATGGAGAGGAAGTCCTTGAAGGGGGCTTGCAGTCAACAAGGAACCGGCAGTTCAACAACCGTTACTACAGGGAGGTGGTCAGTGATGGGCGGACAAAGCGATGGAACTATGTCGCATGAGATGAGGAGATCCTCAGCACTGTGAGAAAGCCAGACATTATCTGGCCTCGTCCAGCGACCGCTAGAGGCTTGGAGGGTGGGAGTGCATGGGGGAGTGCAAGGTCCATGTCATGGTCATGGATTATGTCAAGCAGGGGCTGGATAAAATCTTTGGCATGATTGAGGTGTCAGTTTTCAGGTGTTTCCCAGAAAGAGTGATGGTGGTTGAAGTCCCCAACCCAGAGGACGTAGTCATTAGGAGTGGAGCAAATGATGGAGACAGAGGAAGTGAGGAAGAAGTCGAGAGTAAAGATTGAATTGTTGTCAGAGCAGTCATTATAGACGTTGAATAGTGAGAGAGAGCTGTTCCAACTTGCAAAACAAACTGCTGTGATGTCAGTAGACACGACGGGGAGGGGAAAGAAGGAGTCAGTGGAAATGCTGGAGTTTATAAGGATCACTGAGTGGGAACAGGTCAAGCTGTCTTTTCGGTAGTCATGCGGGTATATGACTCTCCAACAGAGTGAAGCCTTGGTATTGCCAAGTCGGTCAAGAAAGGGTTCTTGTAAAGCTAATACATCCCAGTCGGCTGGGTTTGCAGAGTTGATGAGGGCAGCCTGCACCACGGTGGATTATCAGACGTTTTGCTGCCAAATACGGAGTGCACCGAGGAGAGTAGGATTGTGTGCAATCATTGTAGAGGAGATGGAGTTGGGCCAGCGGTGGTGCGATTCAATTTCTGAGGAGCTAAAGCTTAGTGAATCCAAAGTCACTAAGGTTACTCAGGCAACTAGGTGCCCTAGATGAGGGTTGTGACCTAGATTGTTGTATCCTGAAGGGCAAGTCCGGTGTAGGGATGGAGTCAGCTTGGGGGGCACGAAAGACTGAGGTGATCCAAGGGCAGAGGTCGCAGAGGGGATGGAGGTGGGATTGCCGGAGGAGTGGGCTTTGGAGGGGTGATGACCCAGGTGGTGGGATCGCTGGATGGGAAGAACAGCATGCGATTCTCAGGGAGGTGCATGTCTAACTCACCACATAAGGCTTTGAACTCGGAGCAACCATGGTCTGTGCTACTGTGAGTAGAATTAGAACCACAGGTCACACACCTTAGGCGGAGAGAGGTATAGGAGGCCAAGGTGTGGTAGGGGTCAGCACAGCGTAAACAGCACTCTCCGTTCTTACATGCATTCCAAATATGGCCGTATTGTTGTTAGGGGACCAGTCTCGAGACCGTGTCCAACCCTATTCTGAGCTTAGTCCGACAATATGCCTATTCCTAGCAGATCTGACCGGCCGCTCGGCCCACCCTTTCCCCTTCCATCTTGTAGTAGTCAGCCTTGATGAGTCATATTGTAAGGGCGATCTCTGGAGGCTATGGCTCAGTCACACAGCTGGCAGAGGGGAATCCAAAGTATATTTATAGGTAATACAACCATAACTACTCACCTGGCAAAGGGAAATCCAAAGAGAACAAGTCTAGGGATTCCCTATGCCAGGAGTGACGCTTCCAAGGCTCCAGAAGCATGGGAAGTAACTGTATAGCATGACAAAAACCACAATAAAATTTATAATCTAAAAAAGGAAAATCTCCGAAAATAATCAAAAACTCGGAAATTGCCATTGCCAGAGGTCATGCACATGTCTCATGTGACTTGCTTAGTAATTTGGAGGCTAGCCTTAAGATGACTAAGCCTCTGGAAGCATTGGCTACACTTGTTTGAATGATAACTAAAGCACTAGAACACCTCAAGAGCTGAGAATAGTATTAATAGATAGTGTTGAAAGAATAGAAGCCATAAAGTAAAAGAGTGACAGCAGAAATAAGAAAATAAATAGGTAAAGAATGAAGGAATAAGGAGTGAAAGAAGGGAGAAATGAGGAGTCCCCTGACACATATGCCCGGACCTTACTCAGCATCGATTATTGTTAGTCATACTCCTTTACATACCGGGGCCCAATTAGTAAACAGTATTTGTAATAGCACAGCCACTGATGTAGTATATATAGGCAGCCTGTGGGATAGAATATCCCCAGGCTGAACAATAGCAGTGTTCTTCTGGCCTATCCACTGAACCAACTATAAGCTTATCTAGCGCCATCCGACCCTCTGTTAGCCTTGCTTGCTTTTTGCCCAACTCCTGCCCACCTCTGCGCTTGCTCAACTCTCGCTTGCTCCTTGCATTGCTGATTCTGTGGAAGGAGTTCTGCAGACGTCAAGCATTTTTCTTACAATTGTTGGCATTTGTTACATTGGATGGGCTCTCTAGAGTCCTTGCAAATGGTCACCAAGCAACCACCAATGAAGATCGTACCCCAAATGAGCGCATTGGCAGTTTTGGCATCCGAGCAAACAATCTTGAGCAAGGCCACCAATTGATGGGAGGACCAACAGTTGGAATGTTTCAGCCATGAAGCAGAGGAGATAGATTCAAAGATAAGGTCATTCTCCTGCTCTAGCGTGCACAGAGAAGAGTAAGCTTCCGGGTCAAAGGGACCAAGGCATGGGACAAAGCGGGCAATGACTGTGTAAGCCTTATTCTTAACCTCCATGCAAGTGCCAAAGATCTCAGCTAGGTGCTCCCAGTTTGCAACCGAGTAAGATTGAAAATGCTTAGCAGAGTCAGCATTGTCAGATTCCAAGAGGAACGCACTCATGCCAGTGGTTTTGAGGCCCACTATGTGGGTTTTGACCGGTGTGTTAGTGATTGCACCTTCCTCTTCCTCAGACAAGGGGTCAAAGTAGGAGTCAAAGGATTTGAGAGAGGCATTGACCTCATCACGGAGTTTTGAAAGACCAGATAGTGAAAGGTCAGATGGTGCAGATTTGTCATTCTGGTTGAACTTGACAAGGACAGTGCGGGTGTTGATGATGCCCAAAAAGTTGCTTGGCACTGTCAGAGTCAATAGTAGCCTAGCGCAATTATAAGTGAAAGCGTTGAGCACACTAAGTAGTGAGGGTTGAGTCCTGTCAGGGTTCCAGAAACACACGTAAGTGAAGGAAAGGTTATTGAAGTTAAAAGAAAGATGCTTAGCACAACTAAGCACTGGTAACTAGGCCATAGGTGCTTAGGTCGAGTTTGCATAATATTTTGATTAGTCCCGTAGGTGGACTAGTGTAAAGTGTACACCCGTAGTTGGTGCCTAATATGTGAGGAGTCAAAGAGGGGCTGTAAACTCTGGTGATTTTCCTGGTAATTGTGGTAGCTATGTACAGTTTTTATAGAAAAGGTAAGAAATCATATGAAAAATGTCGCTAAAGTGCTTTGACAGTATAAATGAAAAATATAACCTAAAAAGTATTGATGCACCAAGGCTGTGTACTAAGCGGTAGGATCAATAGCTAAGCATGAAAATGATGCATTTCAGCTGTCTGTCACTTGTCAATTCCTTTAGCCATTGGCTAGTACTCCATTCTTTAATTATCACAAGTCCCTATGTTGAACTTAGAGCAAAACTACTCCAAAACGTGCTAAGGAGCATCGGTAAGCGCTAAGGAGTGTTGGTAAGTGCTAAGGAATGTTGGTAAGTGCTAGAGAGCGTCAGTAAGTACTAAGGAGCATCAGTAAGCGCTAGAGAGCGTTGGTAAGTACTAGAGAGCGTTGGTAAGTGCTAGAGAGCATCAGGCACTAGGGAGTGTCAGTAAGTACTAAGGAACATCGGTAAGCGCTAGAGAGCATCACTAAAATGTAGCTTTTTGTGCTAAGTCTGAGTAGAGTCTCATCAGCATCTCACTGTGCTCTGAGATAGACTCTGGCAGCGTCTGTAGGGGAGAGTTGAGAGCGGGTATAGGAGGAGGGCAACTGGGAAGAACTCTGAGGTGCAGGGGTACCAGCTATGTCCGCCCACATGGGCAACCTAGGGGCTGACAAAGGTGTAGGAGCCAGGCCTAGGTGCTAGGGGTTCAAGAGCTTGGAGGCTATCAACCCCAGCATCATGGCAATACTTTCCAGAGAGGCAGATGTGGCCTTGAGGGCTAGGGATGACTGTGCACAATCAGTATTTTCAGCTACTAGGAAGTCAGTGGATTTCTTCAGTTTATCAATGAGGCCTCCGATGCACAGGACAGTTTTGGAAGCAACTGCCTCTGCTAGCAAATCCAAGACTGAGTCCGTGATGCCATCATCAAGCAGGAAAGCAACAGCTAAGGACACATTTCTGAGGTCTACAAGCTTAGATGTCAGTGCTGCGGTGACGAGGATGCTCACTAATTTTATGCAAGTGTAATCCTTGGCAACGAGTATTCAGCTTCATTTCTCGAGCCAGGCATGGGCTTCCTTGGCAGATCTAATGGGTCCAGAATCTATGGCTGAGATTGACTTTGGTTTGGCTGAAAGTGAGCCTAGCCAGGGGTGATCCAGGGTCCCACTCCTTGCTGTGCCCCCTGAGGGGGGGGTCTGTGGATGTCCATGGAAGACATCGTGAGCAATGAAGGAAAGGTGAAAGTGAGAAGTGTAAAATAGAATGAGATAAAAAGGGCAAAGAAGAATGTGAGGTTGATGCCTCAGAGAAGAATAAATACACTAACTATGGTCTGAGAATTGCCAGGACCCCAGAAGGGTGATGGTGATTCTGGATCAAGAAGTGCTCCCCATCTTCAAAGTTGTTGGGCTCTTCCAGTTTAAGATCTTTTGGAGCCTTGATAGACCACCAAGGCAAGGTAGATGTAGTTGATCATAATTATCTCCAGAAATACAGCATTAATGTTCAATGGGAGCCAACTATTACTAACATCTCAGATTCATTTGGACTGAACAAAGAACAAAATAGAGCATTCTGAATGGTATCAAATCATGCAGCGTCCTTTAATCCAGAACAACTACAAATGTATATAGAAGGGATGGGAGGCACAGGCAAGACTCAAGTGCTGCAAGCCCTTATACAATACTTTGAAGAGAGAGGTGAAACCCATTGGCTTGGCATAGTAGCACCCACTGGCACATCTGCATCTTTGATTGGTGGATCAACATATCATTCTATATTTGGTATTAATAATATGACAACTGTGTCAAATAAACAACTTGCGCAGATCAAGACATGGCTCCTTGGAATAGAATATATTTCTTTTGACGAAGTTTCAATGCTGTCTTGTCAAGACTTATACAGAATATTGGCTAGACTTGCTCAAATATTGGGTAGGCTGGATATTCCGTTTGGTGGTATGAACATTGTTTTTGCTGGGGATTTTGCCCAGCTACCCCTGGTCCTAGGACATGAAGTGTCTGTGTTGTACAGCAGATCTGTAGGTATATCAACTGTAGATTTAAAAGAACAAGAAGCCGCTATTGGTAAGGCAGTATGGCATCAGATAATGACTGTAGTTATATTACAGAAAAACATGAGACAAAAACAACAATCTCCAGAAGATTTGGCTTTCCGTACTGCACTCAAAAATATGCGGTATAGGACCTGTACCAATGCTGATATTCAATTCTTAAGAAGCCAATCTTTAAACACGTCGACCACTTGCTCACGACTCACAGATGAAAACTTTCAAAATGTTTCTATTATAACGGCACTAAACGTAGATAAAGACACAATCAACACTCTTGGTAGCAAACAATTTGCTATCAAAAGCAACCAATCACTTACACATTTTTATAGTGAAGACACTCCATCTTCAAAAAATAACACTGTTCAAAGGAATGTATCTGCAAAATATGCGCAAACTAAACAACCCAAATGATTTTCCCTTGCAGTTCAACGTGCTATATGGGATCAACCACCTTCTTCATGTACCTCCCAAGTCGCAGGCAAATTATCATTATGCGTCGGACTTCTTGTAATCATAAAAAACAATGCTGCAACTGAATTATGCATTACCAATGGACAAAAAGGTTATGTGTATAGATGGATATCCTTTATCGGATCCTTTGGCCAAACCATGTTAGACACTTTGTTTGTGCTTCTCAACAACCCACCTCAGCCCATCAAACTTGATGGTCTTCCCAATAATGTTGTATTACAAACAACAAAAGCATCTTGTTATCTTGTTCTCAGGTGGAGGTACTAATTAACTATGCAATGACTGATTATGCAAGTCAAGGAAAAACTCGCTCGTATAACTCTATTGATCTATCAAAATGTCAGTCTCACCAGGCATATTATACTGCTTTGTCACACAGCGCTACTGCAGCAGGGACATTGATAATAAAAGGCTTTAATCTTGTAAAAGTACAAGGTAAAGCGAGTAGAGCTCTGCACAAAGAATTTTGTGAACTGGAACTACTATTCAGGCCCATATTGCTAAGCTGGACTTTGCTACAAATTCTAAATGTCATGTATGTGCCGTTTTGTGTTGTAGGGTGCATCTGATATACCCAACACCTATCTTAGCATTTGATATCGCATGCGTAGATACTTTATTAAACTTTCATCTGAACGTACCAATACATGGATCAAATATTCAACAATATGTGCTAAAAGGCGTTATATATTTTGCTGACCAACATTTCACTTGCTGCTACATTGATCCCTCTGGGAATATATGGTTTCACAATGGTTTAGTAAATGGTAATATGACTATTGAATTGCAGGCTTTAAATAACTTGATATGAATAAATGTAGAGACAGACAGGCATCTGATGTGAGATTATAGATACTTTAGTACCACATCTGCCATGATTTAATTCTGTTAGTGTACGGTCATTGCCATCCCATGGTAGGATAGGCTAAAATTCCCATGAAAGTCCATGTATAAATGTCATTGTTTGTACTACATACATTTATTTGTGTTCCAAAGTATGCAATGGGCAACTGATGTATCTCAAGGTGTCTCATCACATGAGCCCCGCAACTAGATTCACTGGGGGATGTCCGTAGCATACTTGGTACGTGACCAAATGTATGTAGTATGAGCCCTGGTCGTTCATGCGTGGACCTCCCCAGGTAATGTTAACCAACCAACCATGGGTGACTGGTGACCATTGGATCTCTCATGAAAACTATGCCTTAACACAAAATTTTTGATTATAGGTTACCATATTATATAAGCATTCATGTATACAAACAATGTTTTTTTTTTCTTTTTTCTTGTTTTTTTGTTTTTTTAAAAAACTATGTATTAGTAATAAATTATTGACGATCTATTACTGTATTATGTAAGTAATTGTGTATACACATGTTTTTTTTCTTGTTTTTTCTAATTCAATATTTTATTTTAGAAAACTACATCTGAACAGAAACATTTTTATGTTATATTACTATATCATATAAGCATTCATGTATATCAAGTTTTAATTTCAAATTTCACTTTTAATATTTTATTTTTCTTGAAACTATGTCTTAACATAGAACTTCAGACACAATGTAACCATATTAGGTAAGCATTCATGTATATAAAAACTATGTGTTTTCCAGCAATCTTTTCCTTGTGTCTTTCACCAGTCTCAAATTTATTATGCTTCTTTTATCTCCGATTGGAGGTGGGCTAGGCTTATTCTTGTATTCCTTTGCCTTTTGAAGCTGTCTGTCACCCTTTTTTCTGCCCATTCATGTTGGTTTTCTTTTATTATCACTTTTATACATCTTATCATCCATGTTGTGGTCGCTGCTTTGCATGTCAAGAGTTTGTTTAGGTGCAACTTACTTTTTGTTGCTCTGTATCTTGGTTGGTCCATCGCATTGGTCCGCATCCTAATGATGTCTCCTAATATTGGGATTTCCCATAAACTGTATCTCAAAACCCATCACCTTGATAAGTTCTCCCAAACCATAATCCACTGCCTGTTTCTACTTTTTCTTCTTTGTTGTTGGCACATGAGCCTCCCATGTCAACAATTATCATGTTGTGGGAAACAGCTCCATTTGCAGTGTCAGGATTTTCTGTTGTGTTTATGGTTTCTTCTTCTTCCATAAATACTCTGACCACATCTTCAGTACCCTCTGCCTTCTCTCTTCTTTGATATTTTATCACTTTCTAGGTTTCCATATGCATTTCATCACCTGGGCTTCTATAAGGGGATGCTCTATCGTGGAAAGCCAAGCAGACGCTGATGACGCCCAAAAGTTGCTAAGTACTGTCAAAGGTAAACTGTGCTTAGCTACCGTGTAAATGCATTGGGCAGTCGCTAGTTGAGAGAGAGTCCGGGCAGGGTCCCAGAGACCTAGTTTGTTAAGGAAAATTGAGTAATTGGAACAAAAGTGCTTAGCGATCTAAGCCGTGTAGCCTGCGAGGCGCTAGGGTGCCAACAGTTGGTAGGGACTTGGCGACGTAATGTAGTCGAAGTGTGCCCGTATAGCACCTAGACAGTCGGCAAGACTGGCAAAGAAGCAGCAAGCTTAGTGTAGTCGGTAAACCAGTAAGTCCCTTAGCGACTCCGAGGAACTTAGTGTGCGCAAGTTGTGATCTGAACTGTGGGGATGGAATTTGATGCTCTTAAGACAAAATATGTACAGTATTTATAGGCGCTAAGTCGCCGTGTTAATTAAGCTATAAGTCGCTAAGTAACAAAATGGGGAAGGGACTATGACAAGAAGAATAGAATGTGAAATAGCTAACCCACGGTGTCTATCAGTCGGCAAGTGCTAAGTCACCAAGTGAGCACTGAAATCAGTCAAATACACGGTGACTATCCTGGGGTCTGAAACAATCAAGGGGGCTGGCGTCGCCAAAGTTGCTAAGCGTTGGTAAAGTTAAGCGTCGCTAACCGCTAGGCACCGGGGCTGAGGAAGTGATGGCCTGCTGATGGCCATCGGCAAGTCGTTAAATGCATAATCTTATAAGGCGCCGGCTATCTTTGATCGGTGACCTGTTATTGAGCCTGAGGTCATGTGTGCGGTCCGTGCATTAACAGTCAGGTGGGCGAGTCCCATAGTCTAGAAGTCCCGTGCGCTAAACATCCCGTGGTCTAGAAGTCCTGTGCGCTAAACATCCCGTGGTCGCCTAGTCATGTGCAGTCCACGTTGCGCCTGATCGCTTGAGTGAGCCTCCAAACTCCTATCAACAAAAGTCACTAATTATAGCTTTGCTGCGCTAAGCCCAGCCCAGGTCTTATCAACACATCAACCACTCAAGCCAACCACCAAGTGGGGCAAGTGTCAAGCAAGCACAGTGACAAGCAACTAGCAGGCAAGAAGGCAGGCTACCAACAAGGGGTGGAGCAGGAGAGCAAGAGCAAAAGGCAAGGTTGTCACTGAGGAGCTCACAGTAATGCTAATGTGTAGATCCAGAAGCAATGCTATTGCTAGGACTGGGGATGTTCCATCCACCAGTCCTACTTATATACTACATCAGATATGCTATGACTATGGTGTATTGACTAATAGG
>QLOM01001235.1:0-10911 GCA_003313785.1 Termitomyces sp. MG148 | reverse complement strand
TGTCAAAGAGAGACATTGACAACATCCCGGGACCTGAACCCGAATCGTTTTTTAAAGGTGTGTATAATCCGCATAGAAAGAGCTCCACTGGCATATCTGTACTTTTCTTAGGAAATATGGCCCAGATGTTTAACACCTCAAGTGCTGGTTGGGATTTCAATTCAATGATCTCCGAACGATGTATGAGTTCATTCAATGACCTCCATCCTAGCGCTGAGTCCACACAGATGGCAGAGTCGCTAGAGTCTGGGGTCTCTTTGGTGTACGTCTTCAGCATCTGCAGATGAACTTTTGTTCAGGTCATAGTAGTCAAAATATCTAGAAATCTACGACCCGAAGGCCCTGCACCATGTACTCGTGAAGGTAAGATGAGATGATATGTTTCCCAGCATTGACTGTTGTTTATTAATTGAATAGGACCAAGTCATATACGAAGAAACCAGCTCATTTTTCGCGTGTGCAGAGATTCTAACCAAGAGTGATGTCGACTCATGATATTTCCATAGGTCCAACGCGATCATGTTTGGCCAGGGCCTTTTTTCTACACAAGGTGTGTTCTCATCTTTCTACAAATACGTCGGACATGATTCAGTTGATCAGGTGAACAACACAAGAAACAACGCAAAATGTTAAATCCGGTATTCTCAATCGCCCATATGCGCAACATGGGTACAAACTTATTTTGCTTTATATCACAATTCATTATTGTGACTCTTCTTTGCCCATCCAGTCCCCATGTTTAATGATATCGCAAAGAAGGTTTGACAACTCGCGTTATGTCAGTATCATAGAAACTTCTTATATCTTTGACTAGCTCGAAAAAGCCATCAAGAATAAATTGACTCGCGGTACCCAAGAGGTAAACAAATCTTTAATGACCGGGTCTTCGGATTAATGATAACTACTTAGATTGATGTTTTACACTGGATGAGTCGTGCCGCACTCGAAATGATTGGACAAAGCGGTCTTGGTTACTCTTTCGATCCTTTGGTGGAGGGCGCCATGCCGCACCCGTTTTCTGAAGCAGCCAAAGCATTCATGTTAGTACTACTTGAAATTATCAACGCTGCTTCTAATGACGCTCGTGGTCCAGTCCTACCACGTCAAAAATGTCCTTAGAAATACAGTTTTTACTCCCGGCTCTCGTCAGAATTGGCTCACCGAAGTTTAGAAGGTGGCTTGTCGATCATTTTCCGAGCAAGAGACTCCGTGCTATTCGGGATATTATTGATACATGGGATCGGACGACGACCGAAATTTTTGAGGCGAAAAAAAGGGCGCTGAAAGAAGGTGATGAGGCTCTTGCGCGTCAGATAGGACAAGCGAAGGACCTTATGAGCATTCTCAGTATGTTACTGAATTTTCCGTGGAGCGTGTGCCAAAATTTTCTACGCAGTGAAGGCGAATAACGAGGCATCGGAGGAAGATAGGTTGCCTGACAAGGAAGTTTTAGGACAGGTAAGACAGGCAATATTTTCCGACGTTTTTTCACCTGATAGTTGAAATATAGATGTCGTGAGTTGAATACCTTTGAAGCACCAACAGAATATGACGGCTAGTAGGTCATTTACTTTTGCCGCCACCGATACAACTTCCAATGCACTCTCGCGGACTCTCCACCTCTTGGCACTGCACCCCGAGGCACAGGAGCGCCTTCGTTTTGAAGTCATCGAAGCACGCAAATTTCATAACGGCGACATACCCTATGACGATCTAGTCTCACTACCCTTCATGGATGCAGTCTGTCGGGAAACTCTTCGTCTGTAGGTCATTTGGGACTTGCCTGCCTCATAATAAATCTCCATTTTCAGCCATGCTCCAGTGCCAAAAGTCATAAGGGTGTACGTACCCTCACCCGCTGACTTTGTTTTGTTCTAACTTAATCCTTGTAGCGCCAGGAAAGACATCGTCTTACCTCTTTCCACCCCGATTAAAGGAATCGACGGACGCGAGATGGATTCAATTTCAGTCCCAAAGGACACGCAGATTTTCATTGCCATCTTAAATGCTAATCGTGACCCTCTTTTGTGGGGTGCAGATTCTCTCGAGTGGAAGCCGGAACGATGGCTTGTGCCCGTGCCAGAGGCTTTGCACGAAGCTCATATGCCTGGGATCTATTCTCATCTGTCAGTGTGGTCTGTGGTCGTAAACCGACATTAATTTCCTTCTTCAGCCTTACGTTCCTCGGTGGCGGCCGAGCATGTATCGGGTTCAAGTTCTCGCAATTGGAAATGAGTAATAACCTCACCTTATTTAGATACTCAGTTTCTGATTCGTGGAATTTTACAGAGGTTGTTTTGTCCACCCTCATCTCTCAATTCCGATTCTACCCTCCAGAGAAAGAGATTTTTTGGCAGATGAGTGGGATCACGACACCGGTGTTGAAGGATACTCCCGGGACTCCTCAGTTGCCACTCAGGATGGAGCTGGTCAATCCGGAGGCCTGAATTTATTGATAGGTAACCTACCGCTCTTGTACAAGACCCACTGGTTTCAATCAATCTTTGTGCTGAATAATTTCCCGTAATGCACTGACGACTTCAGATTTTCTTCGGTGCTCTGCCGATTTTGCCGAGATGCTGGCGGATCTCCTAAATCATCAGAGGGATCAAATCTTTTAGACTGGCGAGGGATCCTGAGGCCTCTCCAGACCGCAAAATCGTTAGAAGAGGATTTCAAATACATATAATCTCCAATCCCATCAATTGCGTGATATCTCTTGTACTTTGCCAGTCAAAATCTCCATTGTGTCTCTGTGGCCCTTCAACGCATTCCCTTTTTCACGAGGGAAGGCCACGAAACTTGCAACATCACAACTCATTGTGGTGATAAATGTACGATCTGATCGACTTGCCCAGAGACGCTACCAGGTAGAGTCGATGGGCACATCGATGTCGATTTCTTGTTGTCCAAGCTTGAAGTGTTCCAGTAATGAAAAAAGTCATGAGGGCAACTAAATGTTCTTGTTCTTTCTTGTCATCCTCATCACCACAAGAAGAGACTTTTTTTTTTCAATATTAACGTGTTGAGCACATAGTGCCATGATACACGGTACTACGGGGCAAGCTACGCTACGAGGGCCGAAGAAGTCCACCCCACTACGCGGAGAATGAGCGGGCCGGTTTTCCTTCACCGTTTTAGGCTTCGCCCCCCTCCTACTAACCAAACTCGTGGGGAAACTCGCACATGAGCAGTTTTGGCAGCAACGAAATCCACCCGCGTGAGCGAGCGGGGTTGGGTCGAGCAACGCAGTCGAAAGCCCACCCATAAGGGAGAATGGAAAAGCAGAGGTCTGGAAGGGAGACAGGCTGGTGCCGACATTTGTAGAATTTAGAAGATTAAATGAGAGGTAATGGGATGCTTCGACCGGTGCTATTGCCCCGGACGCGGTGAGTCTGGGGGCGGAGAGAACCGCTATGTTGCGTGTATGAACCTAAAGAGATGTTTCGAGGTCTGAGAGAATATAGGACAGAGACTCAGCTTTACGACGGAACGCTCTGCGTAGGTGCTGCTGTCTCTCGTGTCGATAATGGGGGCAAACTAGCAGTAGGTGACGGACAGATTCGACCACGAGGCCTCCGCAGTGTTGGCATGCCGGGGTTTCTGAGCGACGTATTCGGAAGAGGTGTTGGTTGAGTGCGATGTGGCCTGTGCGGAGCTGGGTGAGGAGGGCCGAGTGGTGTCGATCGAGTGTCTTGGTTAAGTTCATATACTTCTTGGAGGGGAGTGTTTGGTCGAGAGCATGTATGTGAGGGTATCTGGGGGAGGACCTCCATCTGCGTTTCCAGATGACATAGGATCCATTGTGCCCTCAATAAGCTGAATCTTGGCACGGTGTTCACGGTAAGATCGTCATTACTAGTTCAGGCTCATATTCATCGTACATATGTAATGTTCTCAGATTGATGGAGTAATCTGAGCTATCAAACTTCAGAACGGTTCATTGAGAAAGTAGAAAAGGCTGGTCAAAACTCTTGAGGATATCAAGGAACATAACACTCGTAGCCAAGAACGAGCCATGCAGTTAATACATAGGGTGTTATCTTGAATCAATTATGGGCTTGGACATGAGTCCGATCTTAACAAATATCACGACGGAAAAAATCATGTACTCTAGTAGTAGAAATCTGTGGCTGAAATGACCTCCAGTGGATCTGTCCAAGTGTCCAGTGAAATCATGAAATCATAGCTGATTGACTTCCAAGCTATTATACTTGGGACATAGTTTGCCCCAGGCCGCTACAAGAGTGGAATCATTATCACGAAAGCGAATATGTGGCAAGAGCAAGCGATTGCTTACCCGGAGTTGGATCCGTTGTCTTGACGTGAGGGATGTCCTCAGCAAAAACGATAGCCAGACCGCTGTGAAAGAGACCATAAGGTCGATGGTGGTCCCATACATATGAAGAAACAATTACATACAGCTCGAGATGCCAATCGATGTGACTTTGCATTCAAAAATGCATTCATTTCAGTAGACGTATGTATACCAACTTTGATCCCAAAACATACCAGTGCAAGAACCAAGGCCCAGCATTGTCAGTAACGAAACGAATTGTAGTATTCCCGTCCGCGAAGCCGGTGCTAACCACATCACGGCGCACGGGATTGATATAATTGTATTGATCGCTGTCTCCGCTACGCACGACGGAGAAGGAGTGCTGTATCAACATGAGTACCAATGACAGAGTAGGCATAATAAATCAACATACGCCATGCAGATGGAAAGGATGCTTGAGGAAAGTAGTCAACATGGTGTTAAGGCTTCTTGCAACACTCCAATACTTACTGGTCCACCGAGCTCGTAAGGGACACCAGGGATAGTCAACTCAACAACTTTATTACGAGGCAATTCGTAGTAACTTCCGCGAGGCAGCAGATCCTGTGCTGTCTGTGCTCCGCTCATGATCTGTAGGAGAGCGGGCGCAGTGGGCGGAACGAACGATACATTATTTATCGTGAAGACAGGGAAAGGGGTGTGCTTCAAGTCGATAGAAATTCTAAGGAGCAGATTTATGTCTGCACCCCCTACATGAGGCAATCCAGGAGCAGAAGGATTGTACAAAGCACGCAGATTGGACTCCTTCAACGGGTTTTTTGTTTGGGCTGTCAGGTTTGTTTCAGGATCGCAATGCGGCGCCCCATGGTACCTGAAAATAGCAGAGTTCCTGCCACCGTCGAAGCCCGGGACACCTCGAGGATCTGGGTTGGCACGGATCCAATAGTTGCCAACACGTTGGTTTGCAGTGACGACAACGGAGTAACGCTGGCCCGCGAAAATTTGGAGTTCATCAACGGTCAGAGGAGCTGTGTATTCGCCATCGGCCTCAATGATGGTCATGTCGTGCTGGTCAATCGAAAATGTGAAGTTTGGGTCACACGACATTGCGATAATACGGAAACGGTATCGTAAGCCCTTCTTTACGTTTATGACAGCGAGACTCGTGTTAGCAGGCGAGCCTTTCCAGCGGCCTTTACCATTGATCAACGTTGAATACGGCGAGAGAGGCACGCCGGTAATGGAAGCTTTTCTTGCAGGATCATGGTACCTGGATACCGGGTTTGAGAATCTAGTTTTCGATCAAGATCAGAGGAACTCACCAATCAGCGAGAGTGATTATCGTTGATTCTACGTAAACAGAGATTGAGACACCAATTCGATTTCAAATCTTTACGTGAAACGCACCATCATCGACGTCGTACATCTTCTTATACGGATCGTGTGGATCGTAGATGATAAAGGGACCGCGCAACCCATCGCAGTACTGTGTTGCTAAGAGACAACGTCAATGCCTGTTTTTTACGCAAGATCTGACAAGACTTACAAAGATGGGAATGGTACCAAAAAGTGCCCACCTGATCAGGAACAATAAAGTCATAAAGGAAGGAATCATTAGGCGCTATTGGGCACTGTGTTACGAACGAAGCACCATCGGCCCAGTTGGTATGATTTTGAAGAATGCCATGCCAATGCTATGTCGAATTCAAGCCCATAATACAAACGTGCCAAGGAGATCAACTCACAATACTCGTACTCCGAAACATAGTGGCGTCGGTCAAATGGTCTACAACATTGATTCTGTACCTATCTCCCTATTGCAGCTAGATCAAGCACCTCAGAAGCACCTTTTGGTTCGAAAATCACCTTTTTTCCACGTATTGTCGGGCCAGGAAACGTTCCATCAGCCAAGACAGATCTTCGAATCAGTATATGAGCACAGCACCGCAAAGCGAGGAGAAGCTAAAGAAAGAAAACTGACGATCTCGTGAATCCATCTGGGCTGATGATCCTATTTTTGATAGTCAAGTCAAGAGTCACGTCGTGCTTGCGGAGACCCTGCACATGCGTGGAGACACCCTGAGCGAGCAGACACAAATGCGACGCAGTGGCACCAAAGATGAGAAACGCGCCGAACATGGTAGAATCAGCACAGGTCAGCGAAAATAAATCGTCAGGAGGAGAGAAAAACGACTGACAGATGTAATACGAGGTTGATATCGAATATATAGCTCCCCGTTCCTCCCCGTTAGTTCTTTGCCGTATCCCGATGTTCTGATGAGTACACGTCCGGGTAGACCACCTAAAGCACCTAAAACCGAAACAGATTGCCGATATGTAAATTTGCTGGCTGAAAGCGTGGTGATGTCTGTTTTAGTGGGCGTCTACCGCCGGCCTGAATTTCTTCAAGCTACTTCAAAGTGAGGGCAGCAGAGTACGCTTCCATCCAGAGGGATAATACATCTGTCAGGTCCGAGTTGACGGCCAGCGTAGCGTCAACGTTATGTATGTCATACAAGGTCCCGAAGTAGGCCAGTATGTAGTCACTGCGTACGGTTACAATGATTATTGACACGGCAAAAACCAGAAGGATACCCACAAACCTACTTACTTCACAAACTTGACACACAGTGCTCCGTCTCTGATCATGGACAAAGATCGTTCCTACATACATACGTACGATGAACAAATGGGAACCTGCATTTCAGGGAGCCATGGCCCAGGAGTCAACTTTCCACAATAACTCTCGCCACATCACAGTAGTTTATCTATCCCAAACAACCTGAACGTCATCGAGGCTCAAGAAACCATACCATACCCGCCGTTCATTGTTAAGCCACACTCTTCAAGTTGCTGAGGACAGACGCGAGAAAGAGAACAGAGAGAAATCTACTTTCCAGAAACCACCCGCACGTCGACGTTGCACCACCGCCGCCGCCGCCGCCGCGCGCCCTCTCCAGAGTCCAAGCACAGACTTGTAATCCATAATCCATAATCCTCCGATACGTTGCACCAGATTTGCCTCAAGGCAGCCAATTTCAAAGCCTAGAAATCCTGATGTCCAATATACATACATAAGCCTCTCCGCAATACAGTACTAGTATCTTATCACAACCAACAACAATCTAAACGCCATAACAAAACTCCTCTGCACCGCCTCGCTCAACACTCAATCCCCCAACACCACAAAGTCCAAACCAAATACAAAAGAAAAAGAAAAAGCCAAAAAAAACAGAACCACGAGCGAAACCTAAATCCACCATCCAAAACCGCACGACGCAAACACCCTCTTCCAAATCTCCTCACCCGCCCTGCGCCGTTCACCCACCGCCGCGCCCTCTCCAAGCACAGACTTGTTCTCAATCGCCCGGCGGCTCAAGTACGGCATCACCTGCGGCGGGCGATCAGGTCATCAATCGCATTGACGTCCATTGACGTCCGCACAGTACATACCTCTGACAGCGCACCATACGGCACGTATCTAGCAAAGAAAGACATAGATAGATGTCAGCAAAACACGCACACGACCCCACAGGGAACAAACGAATGCGTACTTGATAATCAACGGCGTAGCAGACACCGTCGAGCGCACGAGATAATTCGTCAAATCATCACACATACCTAACCAACCAAGTAAGAAAAAAAAACGAAAAAGAGAGAGAAACGACAACAAACCAAACAACTGCCCAATCGCCATCCTCTCCGCAACATCCTCCGGGACAACCACAACCTCCCCACTCTTCCCACCCCTCCTCGCCAACCCACACCCAACCAGCTCCCGCAGTATCCCATCACAGCTGGCCCAATTATGCGTCCCGAACAACACACCCAGCCCAGGCGCCCCCTTGCCCTTCCCCTTGCCCTTCCCCCGCCCCCGATGCACATCCACATCCTCGCGAATCTCACGCACCAGCATCCGCGCACACGCATCATACACATCATCCGTCTCCCTCTTCACGCGGCACACATGCACACGCGGCGCAGGCGCATCACCCCCCGCCGCGGGGAGCAACGACGGCGCGCCCGCACGGCGCGCCTCGTGCGCCGCGACCTCGTACGAGTGGTACGCCCCGCGCACGAGCTTCACGCCCAGCGCGTATTTCCCCGCTTTCGCGTCCGCGAGCGACTGCGCGAGCAGCTCGGGTGTCCGCTGGAGATAGGCTTGGTACGTCCCGTAGACGAGCGGCTGGACCGCAGAAACGTCGGTGCCCCTGGCCTCGTCGCGGGAAGAAGGGAGTTTGTTGAATTGTCGTGTGAGAGATAGCGTGAAGGCGTCGATTGCGGGTTGGTACCAGCTATACTCGGCATCAACGATGATTTTGACCCCGCGTGCTTGTGCACGTTCGCATATCCTAACGAGGTCGGCGTGGAAGTCCCCAAGTGCCGTGATGTCTTGCGCGGTCAGGTCCCCGGTCGGAGGCTTGTTCAACACATCGAGGTCGGAAGCGTGAGGACATCCAGGGTACACAATCGATCGGTTAGACCGGGTGTTTAGAAGATGAGAAGAGAATCTGACGAGGATGTTTGCGTCGGGCAACAACGCGCTCTGCGGACACGTCATTCATTCAACGTCAACGAACAATAGAGGGGGAGGGGGGGGGGTCGACGGACCATCTTTATCGCGACCCACGTCCTGCGGCCACTCTGCTGCTTCCCCGAGACGCCATCCTCGAAATCAGCAGCGACATCGACGCAGTGTATCATCTCTTCCACGATCCGTTTATGCGGCGACGGCTCCTTTTCCTTCCTTGCCGCCGCGGACCCTGTCGCCTCGCTCTCGTCGACCTCGACCGAATACGCAAACAGCGCCCCCTTGTTCGCAGCTCTCAGTTTGTACAACAGAGGAAGCGTCTTCTCTGCCGTGTCACCGCCGACAAACTGCAAGAGAGATAAGGCGTCGACACGAGCGAGCCAGGATGGGACACACAAGAACCATACCTGGTCAAAAAACGTGCACCGGACGAACCTCTCGCCGAACCAGCTGAGCCCAGGCGCCATGGCGAGCTGCAAAAGCCTGGGCGAGTTGTCAACGAGGGTCGGGAACGAGCACATGGTGAATACGGCGTAAGCCCTGACGAGCTCGCCAAACGTCATTTCCTTGGTTGGATCTGGATCAGCAGCCGGTGCGTCGGCTCTGATAGCGGGGAGCGATACGAGCGCAGCGGCGAGGAGAGCGCCGCCGATAGTCCACCGCTTCGTCGTGGAGTGGCCCCGCCCCGCGGCTGAGCTTGCATGGCGATGGAACGACGACGACGACGGGCGTGTGTGGCGCCGCAGTGCGAGTACGAGGATGCGCGAGGGAGGTCTAAGCATTTGGAGTCGACGTACGATAAGAGTCCATAAATAGAGAATCTTTCACGGATCTTGACAAGTTTAGCTTGGGTGCGTTTTTCCGCGCATTCCGAGACGCATGCGGGTTCAGAACGTGAATGGCCGCGTGAACGGCCCCCTCATGCGATTGCCCAGGGACTGCAGACAGCAGACAACGCAGAGGGAGCGCCTTGGGCCAGGAAGTAACGAGAGAGAATAGCCGACCTATCGCAGCTGTCCACCGTATTACATAACCACTGCAAATCTCGCTCATCTCGACCCACCCAGCATGTCGAAACGCAAACAATCCAGCGCGGCCGAGTCCGACTCTGACTCCTCATCCGACGTCGTACGTCCCTCCCTGCTCCTCCCCCTCCTCTCAGAAAAACACGACGATACACCCAGTAGTCCCTGATCAACGTCGACTTTGATTTTTTCGACCCAAACCCGGCGGTGGACTACCACGCGCTGAAGCGCCTGCTCGCGCAGCTCCTGCAGACGGACGCGGAGGCGTACGGCGTCGACCTGCATGCGCTCGCCGAGCTCGTGCTCGCGCAGCCGACGGTCGGCACCACCGTCAAAACCGATGGAATCCAGAGCGATCCGTACGCTTTTCTGACTGTGCTTAATATGCACGTTCATCACGTACGTGTCTTGTGGCCCGGGTGTCTGCGCTGCGCTACACCTGCACCTGCACCTACACCTGCACCTACGCCGCACGCTGACGCGCGCACACAGGCCCACCCGGCGATACAAGCGCTCGCGCACTACTTTCTCGAAAAAGCATCAGCGGACCGCGCGTTCCACACGACACTACAAACGCTCCTCTCCCAATCCTCGCCGCACATCGGCCTCGTGCTCTCCGAGCGGCTGATCAACATGCCCGTGCAGGTCGTGCCCCCCATGTACACCATGCTCGCGCGGGAAATCCAATGGGCCATCAACGACGCACGTCCCCCCCTCTGACTCTGACTGACGCTGACTCTGACTCTGGCCCTGTTTTGTTAACCGCTGCAGAACGAACCATATACATTCAGCCACTACCTCTTCGTATCGCGGACGTACCACCTCACGCCGGCCGAAGAAGAAGCCCTGCTGCTCAACAGCACAAGCGCACACCACAACACCGGGCCCGCGGCTAAAAAATCAAAAAAGACGACGACGGCAGCGGCGGCTGCGGGGGCGGGGGCGGGGGCGGCGCAGCCCGCGCCCGCGCCGGACGGTATATACCCCTACCACCCCGAAGACGAGTACATCAAATCGGTGCGTGCCCGCGCATCTCACTCACCTCACCCCACCTCACCTCACTCCGCCTCACACCA
>QLOM01001234.1:0-23557 GCA_003313785.1 Termitomyces sp. MG148 | reverse complement strand
ACGACAATGCTTAGCGACTACGACAAAGCGACTGAGACAAAAAGATGCGCACCTTACAAGGAGAAGAAGTTGTAGAGCCCCGCCTAGGAGCCGCTGGCGCAGGGCTCTCGGCGCCAGCGGCCACTTGTGGTACCGGATGAACACGACGGGGCTCCTGACCCACGGTAGCGAGGTCGTCCTCAGTCGGAAGAGGCGCCAGCCGAGAAGAAGACGCCACGGGAGCGCCAGCAACAGAAGAGGAGGAAGGGCCATCATCCAAAATGTTGGCCAACTCATCGCCAACGGAAGGGACGGCAGGAAGGGGAAGTCGCTAAATGGTCAGCCACGAGACGAAAAGTACAGTCGCTAACGACCTACCAGCAAGGCCATGTATGGCGCTAACCAGGCAGCGCCCTCGTACTCGGCAGCACGAGCAACACACCACTCCCGCAGCATCGCCTCGTCATCCCACGTCACCCCTGACAACCGGTGGACCTCCCACCGCTCCAACAGCTGCAACATCCCTACCACTAACTCTTGAGAGGCGCCAGCCTCATCGCCAAGGTGCCGCGCCAAAAATAGCGAGGCCTTGAAGATGAAGGAGAGCGCACGGGCGCTGGCATCGGGGGCGACAGGAGCGGAGGACATGGGGGTGGGAAAATCGATTGTTTACAGTGGACTCCGAAAATTGCCTGCTTACAGGGGATTTCAGTGAAGTTACGATTATGGTCGCCAGACCTTTTAAAGACAGGGATTAGGCGCACGGACCAGGTAACAACACGTGATATCAAGTATGACTGAGGACAGTCAATTTTTCAGTTGGGAGGAGATGATAAGACCCGGGCTGGGCTCAGCGCAACAAAGCTATAATTAGTGACTTTTGTTGGTAGCAGTTTGGTGGCTCACTCAGGCGACCAGGCGCGACGCAAACGACACATGACTAGGCGACCACGGGATGTTTAGCACACGGGACTTCCAGACCACGGGACTCGCTCACCTGACTGTTAACGCACGGACCACACACATGACCTCGGGCTTGATAACAGGTCACCGATCAAAGATAGCCAGCGCTCTATAAGATTACGCATTTAACGACTTGCCGATGGCTATCAGCAGGTCGCCACTTCTTCAGCCCTGGTGCCTAGCGATTAGCGACGCTTACCTTTACCGACGCTTAGCGACCTTGGCGACGCCAGCCCCCTTGATTGTTTCAGGCCCCAGGATAGTCACCGTTTATTTGACTGCTTTCAGTGCTCACTTGGTGACTTAGCGCTTGCCAACTGATAGACGCCGCGGCGACTTATAGTTTAATTAACACGGTGACTTAGCGCCTATAAATACCGTACATATTTTGTCTTAGGAGCATCGAATTCTATCCCCACAGTTCAGATCACAACTTGCGCTCACTAAGTTCCTCAAAGTCGCCAAGGGACTTACTATCTTTACCGACTACGCTAAGCTTGCCGCTTCTTTGCCAGTCTTGCCGACTGTCTAGGTGCTATACAAGCACACTTTGACTACGTTACATTGCCAAGTCCTTGCCAACTATTGGCACCCTAGCGCCTCTTGTTGTCGTGGATATGGGATGGCTCGCGTTGTGGCGTCAGCAGGTGCCGGTAAAGTTGAGACTAGGTCGTTGCCCTCAGGAATCTCGAGTGTGCGGTGTCCCACACCTTCTTCAAAGATCACGTCTCTGCTGGTGACAATGATGCATGCATTTTTGTCGTACAGACGGTAGCCGTGACTCGAGTACCCCACCATGATGTATTTGATTGACCTAGGGTCAAGCTTTGATTGGATGAGTTCCTCGGGGACCCTGGCAAAACTGATGCAGCCAAACGGACATAAGTATCCCATGTCTTGCTTCCTCCCAGTCCATTTTTCCTCTGGCACAACATTAGGATGGCGAGTCGAGGGTAGTAAATTCCACGTGTATATGACGGTGGATGCAGCCTCATCCCATAGGCTCTTTGGTAATCTGCTCTCAGCTAGCAAGCACCTGACCCCATTGAAGACTGTGTGTATCGAGCGTTCAACGACACCATTTTGGGAGTAGGCATAGGGGACAACCGTTCTGATTTCGATCCCAGTTTCCTGGCAAAAATCGTACCAGAGATGATTTACCCATTCCCTGCCACCGTCTATCTGGATAATCTGGATTCGATTTCCGGTTCGACGCTCAGCTTCCTTCACGTACAATTCTGCCGCAGCCAGAGTGGTATGACCCGCTTTGTTGGCTAGGTAGGCAGCCTGAAGCCTCAATAAACCAGCATCAGTAAACATCATCAGATAGGTTGCGCCTCCCAGAGATACGACAGTGGCGGGTCCCCACAAGTCAATGTAGACTTTGGTTCCCACTGTTTGCATGTTTTCTGAAGTTCCATCAAATGGCCGGATGGTATGCTTGCCGTAGATACAGTCCTCGCATAATCCTGGTGCGTCCTTCTCCCCTTTGAAGTTCAACCCGGTGACTAACCCCCTTGTGCTCAGGCTGCGGATGGCCTGGACACTAGCATGTCCAAATTGGTGGTGCCAGACATCCATTCTGACCGGTCTGTTCAAGGAGTTTGCAACTAGAGCTTTTGGCTGAGGCTGATTGCTTTTTGGAAATTTGCCAGGACCAGACAGACTGAAGTTTGGGGTGTTGCGAAGATCAAGGAGGTACATTTGGTTGGTCTTGCTCCCTTCCATGAACACCGTGCCTGACGGGTCCTAGAAGAGTGCCTTCCCTCCTTTGAATAGGACTGAGAAACCCAGTTCATTGAACTTCCCGATCGAGATTAAGTTTGCCGCCAGATTGGGGGTGTGGAGAGCCTTGCTGAAGACCAGGGTGGAAGTGTGTCTGCCTGTATTGACCAATTTTCAGACAGTGCCTACTCCCAGGATGCTAAAAGTCTCTCCCTAGTTTGCGGCAACTCCCTGATGCGGGGTCTGGTACTTCTGATAATCATCGAAGTCTCCACGATCTACGAAGCAATGATCTGTTGCTCCAGAATCAGCATAGCTCGCAATATCTCCACTGGCTTGCAACGCCACTGCATTGACAGTGGTTGATGCCTCGACACTTTTCAAGTATTCGTCAATGGGCTTCATCTGATCATTGTAAAGAGCCGCTGGCGCAAACAGGAGTGTAGCCATCAGTGCATATGTGGTCTGAGCATTGGTTAACGTGTTAGCTAAGTTCGCCGCTGGGGTCTGGGTTGGTGTTGAGACTGAAGGATTTCCTCCTGTCTGGGGAGTAGTGGTGGCATTTCCATTGCTTCGTCGTCCAAAGTTAGCGGGAAATTGTCCTTCCTTCCCTCCCCCTTTCCAATAGCAATTGTCAATTGTGTGGCCAGTCCTACCACAATTTGGGTTTACACAGACCAATTTCTTCTGGGGCTGAGGGGTTTTGGTGTACAGTGCTGTCGAGGTTGTTCTGGTTGCGGTCAAACGCTCTTTGATCCGTTCCCAGTGAAGCGTTAAGTCTGCAACAAGTTCGACGGAGGTTTTGGTAGATTGGAGTGATGCCACAATGTAGTCCCAGGTAGCTGGGAGGGACAATATAATGATAGCCCTGAACTGGTTATCTTTGATGTCAGTGCCCCTTTCTGTGGCATTGTTTCATTTTGAGCGAAGGTCAGTTATGTGTTCTGCGAAGTCCATCCCGTCCGTGTATTTGGTAGCCCTGAGTGTGTTCTCAGCCAAGTTGGCTCCCAAGTCCAAGATGGTCCCGTACATTTCTTTCAGTGTAGACCACGCCTTTTCTGCGGTATCAGTCATTTTGATGCCGAGACTGATGGGGTTTTTTGAGTTGTATACAATTAGGGCTAATGCCCATGCGTTCCTAACTCGCCATTCCTGTGGGGATGGGGATGGGTCCCACCATTTGGTTGTAGCTGGCGCTGGAATAGTCATTTTGGATGTGGGTTCCTTGACAGAGCCTTTGAGGTATCCTTCAGCACCCTTTAGTCGTGCCGCAAGGAGAACCCTGTCTCTGAAGGTGATGTAGTTTGTTCCATCAAATAAAAATTCGTCTGGGAAAGTAGGGGGATTGCTGTTTCCTCCGGTAGCAGTAGTGACTGTCATGTTGTGTATTTAATGAGCGCTTTTTGGGGCCAATAACCTGTAGAGACTTATAAGTAATCGATCCTCAGTTCACCAAAAAGAACTCTGTTTTGACCTGTAGAGACTTATAAGTAATTGATCTACAGGATAGGTAAGGTGAGTAGTCAAAAGACGAGTAGACAAGTAGACTAACCCTCAGTTCACCAAAAAGAACTGAGGGATTTCTAAATAAAGAAACTATTTTATACGAGTATGAAAACTAAGGTGGCTGAGCGACTGTATAGTTGTAATTGGGAACGATCAAGGGATACAGAGAAGGAGACAAAAACGGAAATAGGAAGTAGATATCCGAATGCTGCCGCCACAGTAGTGAGTCATATTCCAACAGACAGTACATACAATAGAAAAGATAACTAATCACTTGGCAGAGGAAAATCTGAAGAGAATAAGTCTAAGGATCCCTCTACCATGGTGTGGCACATCAGCATGGGTGGCAGAGGCATAGGAACAACTATGCAGTACTTTCTGGAAGGCATGGGAGCATCCCAGAGATCTCTGGGCTTTTGAAAAAGAAAGTTCTAAAAATGGAAGTCCTCTGACAGTCATCAGGTATCATGTCTTCCCAGTCAAAATCATTTTCATAATTGATGGGCATTTCATCAGATACAGGTCTAGGTGAGTTGGTGCCCTGAATCTCATCAAAAACCTGAAGAGTTTTGCTCCCCAGTCCTGGTGCCTGTAAGTCCAACAAAAGATCCCTCAAAGACCATGCTTGCTCACTTTGAATGTTTTGTTCATAGTGCTCTTGGATATACTCATGGTCTTGCTGAATGCCTTGCATTTCAAGGGCAAAATGCCCTGTTAGTAGTAATGCTGGATGCTTTTTGAAGCCTAACACTGCATGAAATACCGGTGATAGGGGCTTAGTACCGCTAAAGGCAGAATAGCCTCAAAAACAGCAAAACGGAAACTCCAGTACAGAGGAGCAGTAGAGGCGGCAAGTCAAACCTCACAGCATGGCAGACTCAGAGAAGAGACACATGAAGCCCTGGGCTGACGGAGCAAGGAAAAAGTAACCGCACTAGCTGCGGGGAGGTGGACCAAGTAAATGGCAAGAACGGTGACACCCGCAGCGGCAGTGGGGAAGTGCTCGCATCCAAATAAGGAGTAATGAAATGAAGGCCCCACAGGTGGAACGGAAAGCAGAAGACAGAGTGGAGAGAGGTAATGTTTGAGGTAGGAGGCTACTGCTTGCCTCCAGAAAGTACTATAAAAACTGTACCATAACTTGGAATAAAAACAACTTTTCTCCTCAGAGATCACGTAAAGAATACAGAGTACAGATCTAATGGGCGTCTTGCAGCTTTTCAACAGCATCTAGCAACTTTTCAACAGCATCCAGCAACTTTCCGACAGCATCTAGTAACTTTCTGATGGCAACTTGTTACTTTCCGCTGCCGACTTCCAAACTCCACTTAATACAAGTACCCTTAGCATTGGCAATACTGAGTGGTAATCACAAAAGATTCCTTGCATATTATCAGTCACACCTATAGCTTTCCAACTAAATTCCAAAGACTCGCAACAAGTCTAAATTCTGCTTATAGGGAGGTTGTGACACTATCACCGGTTCCTCTTAGCTTGCCCATGTAATAGTCCAACTATAATGATATATCAGTTAAGTGAGAAAGGTACATCTATTGGAGAAAAGAAGGCAAGCACACTAGGTGATATTGACAATGACAAGTTGAAATCAATGGCAGGAGGGCATTTGATGGTGATAATGAAGGAAAATGATGGTGGTGAAGGCATGGGAGACAAGTCTTGATAGTGGGAAGGTGTTTGATGGTGATGACAAAGGGGAAGTGATGGCAGTGAGGGCATGGGAGATAAGTTGATGGCAGTGAAGGCATGGAAGACAGGTCTTGATGATAGGAGAGTGTTTGATGGCAATGACAAAGGGGAAGTGATGGTGTTGAGAGCATGGAAAACAAGTTGATGGTGAAAATGATGGTGGTGAAGGCATAGAAGACAGGTTTTGATGGTGGGAGGGCGTTTGATGGCAATGACAAAGAAGAAGTGATGGCAGTGAGGGCATGGGAGACAAATTGATGGTGGGTAAAGGTGAAAGGAACATGATGAATTTGAGCATGGGACTTAAGTTCTTCAAGAGGAAAAATATATCAAAATATTCATATTTATTGCCGGTTGGAGATTGTATTATGTTTAGCACTAGCTAGGCTTAGTCAAAAGAGGGTGATTGTTGTGCCTAACTAGCCTTGATGGTTGTGATGATCAGGTACCAGTCTCACTCAAATATACTCTTCAATTACTTCTTTCATTATAATTTGCGTGTCCCACTCACTCACTCTGGATATCAATAAATAACACACCAAGTGACAATCTGTTCCATCTGCCCTACATGGCCTTCACTTGTGTGTACAGAAGCACAAGCCCTTTGCTCAAGAGACTATTTCCATTGTGTATTATCAACCTTCTTGGAAAACTTGAGTAATGAAAGTGATCCAAGAAATGGGTCTATGTGATGAGTCAGCACTAGTGGCAAACAAAAAGCTTTGAAGTTCACCACTACAGTGTAATAGACTCCTCATGCATAGACCTCAAAACTAAAAGTTTGAGAATTTGAAACATAGACCAGGGACTAACAACTTACCCAGGAATGGAAGCACCAAGAGTCAACCTGCACAAACAAACTTGTCCTGACTTTGCTTCCAAGGCCTTTGTGGAGGTGAGAATCACTTTCCGAGAAGCCAATGAAGGTGTGGACAATGCAACCGCAGTAGTGATGATGATGCAAGTTTAGAACCTGACCAATAGAGCTAAGAGAGTGGCCTGGAACATGAGAATCTGCAAGGAGGAAGAACAAGAAGTACAGAGAACAAGAGAGAAAGAGCAAGAGAGAGAGAGGGAAGCGGAGTTCAGAGCTCAGAAGGAGAAGGCTGTGTAAGGAGACGCTCTATTGTGGAAAGCCAGGCAGATGCATCAACCACTTAAGTCAACCACTAAGTGGGGCGAGTGTCGAGCAAGCACAGTGACAAGCAACTGGCAGGCAAGAAGGCAGGCCACCAACAAGGGGTGGAGCAGGAGGGCGAGAGCAGAAGGCAAGGTTGTCACTGAGGAGCTCACAGTAATGCTAATGTATAGACCCAGAAGCAATGCTATTGCTAGGACTGGGAATGTTCCATCCATCAGTTCTACTTATATACTACATCAGATACACTATGACTACAGTGTATTGACTAATAGGGCCAGTATGTACTAAGCACTAATGAGTAAGCAACAGTCAGCATGAGTAATCCAGCCAATGGCATAAAGGCTTGCTGGCAAGTAGAGTGGGTCCAAAGACCAGCTGACCTGCCAGGTGTCAATGCCAAGACAAGGATGGAGCAGGATAGGGCCGGAGCGGTCCAGATGGTGGCTAGATGTGGGTGCCAATGTCAACATAGACTAAGCAAGGCTAGGGTGGACAGTCCAAGGACCTGTCCTCTGACAGGCTGCCATGATGGAAAAGATGAGGAAGAACAAGTTGAAATACCTCATTATTCTCATGAGACCTTCTCTCATACTGCCGATGGAGATCCCATCATGGTTTGCAATGGCCAAGCTACGGAAAGGTCAGTATGTCAAGCTTTAGTACTTCACCAATGCAGGACTGAAGCATGTGAGGATGACTGATGCTACAGTCAAGGAAAATGCAATAGTGGCAATTGTAGAATGAGATGGTAGAGTTGACCTAGTACTCATGGCAGCAGCAAAGGAGTCCAAGAAGGGGCTGGACAGGCTCCTCACATGGGACAACTTTACAGTGGCAGTGCAACAGATTCTTTTTACAATAGAAGCTGTCTCCTGAACCAAAAAAACAACGGATCAAGATGCTTGCTAACTTCTGAAGCAAGCTATAGGCTCACCCTTATAGGTCCTTCTTGAATCCACTGAACACAGAGACCCTGCTGTTGTATCAGAACAAACAGCGTTGAGCATGGCACTAAGTGATTGGCTCACTAGGTGGAGCCTGGGACATCAGCATAGTGGATGAAACTATTCTGGCATGCACAAGGGAGGAAGTGTACAGGAAGGAGAGAAGGAAGGAGGATAGAGAAAGGGATGGTCTAGTGAGTAAGGGACTTGTACATGTTAATGACAATCTGACCAGGCACCATGCTTTTTTCCTCATATACCCACCATCTCTTCCAATGCTTGCACTCGCTCTTTGCTTTGCCACTATGTAGTATGCAAAATGCGCCATGTGCAAACTTGTACTTTCTTACATCACATACATGCTGCTGAACACTATGACCACTATGTAGTATGCAAAATGTGCAACATGCACACTTGACCCTCCTTTATACCATGTATATGCTGGTGCATATGACCATGTTGTCAGGAACAACACATATGGTTACATTGTTTATGATTTGCACTTGCACAACTATGTCATCTCCATGGCACACACACAGCTTGAGAGAGTAGCCTTCCTCAAGGCATGGGAGACTTCCAGAGGAAGGACCAAATGTGCAAGGAGCCCCCTCCCTCAACAGACCATGCAATCTCATTGCCGTTTCTGGAATTTGCGCTCTCATGAGAGACCCTCCTACCATATGAACAACTCCTACAGACCAAGGCAGGACAGCAGGTCCCTCAGAGGAAGCAGATCACCATGTGAATCATAGGGGTGGGGTCTTTGCAACGGTGCAAGAAAGACATTGGCTATCTGTGCTGTTTGCCTTGGCCATGATCCACACCAGGTTGTTGACTGCAACTACAGCAGGACCTGGGACAATGGTTTTCAAACTATCACAGAGAGAATCAACCAGGTTCTTATCATGCAAGATGGGCACAACATCTGCAGCAACTAGCAGCACAAGCAGGAATGTTGTCAGACTCACAACAACCAATACTTCTGCTCGGGCTGTTGCTCTTGGGCCCATGGAGCTCAGACATGCCCTCAAGCACAGAAGGCTATCTGAGGCCTGCCCTTATCACCCAGCTGCATGGGATGAGGAATTTTGGAGGATAGAGATTGCAGAAAAGTACCTGCACATCACTGCAGGCTTCAAAAGAAGATTTATCTTCAACTTCTAGCCAGTGCACCAGACTCAGGTCTCTCCAAATGCAAGCTTAGTGGTGGAATTCTCAGCAGTCTTCCAGGAGACAGTCAACAAGGAGATCAGGAAGGGCAAATACATTGGGCCATGCTTGCAAGAGACCTTGGAGGTATTGGGGCCCTTTCAAACCTCCCCAATATCCATCATCTGTAAGGGGATGCTCTATCATGGAAAGCCAGGCAGATGCATCAACCACTCAAGCCTACCACCAAGTGGGGCAAGTGTTAAGCAAGCACAGTGACAAGCAACTAGCAGGCAAGAAGGCAGGCCACCGACAAGGGATGGAGCAGGAGGGCAAGAGTAGAAGGCAAGGTTGTCACTGAGGAGCTCACAGTAATGCTAATGTATAGACTCAGAAGCAATGCTATTGCTAGGACTGGGAATGTTCCATCCATCAGTTCTACTTATATACTACATTGGATACACTATGACTACGGTGTATTGACTAATAGGGCCAGTATGTACTAAGCACTAATGAGTAAGCAACAGTTAGCATGAGTAATCCAGCCAATGGCATAAAGGCCTGCTGGCAAGTAGAGTGGATTCAAAGACCAGCTGACCTGCCAGGTGTCAATGCCAAGACAAGGATGGAGCAGGATAGGGCTGGAGCAGTCCGGATGATGGCTAGATGTGGGTGCCAACATCAACACAGACTAAGCAAGGCTAGAGTAGATGGTCCAAGGACCTGTCCTCTGACATCATCCCTAAGTCAACTGCAGGGAAGTACCAACTCATACAAAACATGTCATAACCTTTGGTGCCATTGCATGCAATGCCCAACACCTCTGTTAATGCTAGCACCAGTGCAGAACAGGTTTTTATGCACATGGGGCACCTTTAACACGGTTGCTCCACTCATCTCAAGGTTGCCACCAAGATCATAAGCAGCTGTCAGAGATGTCTTGGAGGCCTACAGGACAATCCCACTGCATCAGTCACAGTAGGCAGCAACAGTGGTTTATGTCAGCAAGGATGCCTTTTGTCTGGACACCTTCCTGCTCTTTGGTGCTGCACCATCTGCTGAGGAGTATGGGCAGCCAGCGGATGCAGCGCTGGACATCTTTCACTCCAGAGGGATGGGCCCAGTTACTAGTGGGTTGATAATCATATGTTCTTCAGAATCAGGAAGGAGCACATTGACCATTACAATGAACAATAGCAGATGTGGCAAGATGACATTTGAGAGAGAGGGCTACATTATAGCAGAGGGAGAGTATGGTATGGAGGCTTTGAGTTTGAGGATAGAATGCTGGAGGAATTTGATGAGGACTGCACATTCCCAATATGTGTTGCCAGCAGCAGAGAATGGAAATCAAGAGGGGGATGGTGAGTTCACCTATGGTATGCAGCACATTGATGAGTTATTGAGAAAGTGAGCAGATGAAGGACAGGCCATTTGCAACCATACTGTGTTCATTGGATTTTGGTGGGACCTGGGGAACTGAACAGTCAGCCTAGCAGAAGGAAAAGTGGAGAAGTACTTGCAGACAATTGACAAGTGGGCACAAACAAAAACACACAGGCCACAGGAAGTCCAAAAGATCTATGGTAAGCTCCTGCATGCATCATTGATCTTTTTTGCTGAATGAGCATACCTTACTAAACTGGAGAGCATGCTTGCCACAGGTGCTAAAAATCCACATATGCCACACCATAGTCCATGGAGGCTTGCAAAGGACTTTGAATGGTGGAGACGGTGCTTATGGAGCAACCAGAGACAACCAATCCCAGCACCAGCCCCAAAAAAAACAACAGCCCACTACACTACCTGTGCAGTGAATGGATACAATACAACAGATGCGCGTGCTTATAACAATGCAGCAGGGGGATGATGAATGCCATCCTCCTAATTTACAATGCATGCCCCAAGCTACGGCAAAAACTGCCCCTCCATATCTGCAGCTCACCACATGCAGCCTTGGTGCTTCATGACCAAAACGCTACCCAAACTTATTTTGAGAAACCTGGACTCACCATCCTTCACATGCAAAATAAACAAGTTGCTGGAGCCATGCTTTGTGGAACATGCCAATGTGCGTGTGTGCCCATTACCGCTAGTTGTGACATACAACAGAACAAGCCAGTTCCGCTTTGGCCTCCCAGAGAGCGGAGCCGCATGCGACCTCTGCACGTCCAACTTTATCTGCCATGTATTCACAAAGTATCCATCTGGCATGAGGAACCGCAACCTCCTTGAATCGCTGCTCACCCGCAAATCCTTCCTTGTAAGTACTCCATTCCCATCTGATCTCTCTTGTTCTAAACTACTCCATGAAGGAATTCACTGCCATTGCCAGACACTACCAGCGAGGCAATATTGAGGGGTCAGACATCATTAGTGCGCCGTGTTGGGATTGGTATGCCAATGGCATGCTCATCAAGACAAAAGACTCCATTGTTGGCCTGCCCTACTTCACCTGGTTGCTTGATGTGCACCTACCAGTTGACAGCCTCCCATCAACCCTTGCGTCCTTTCAGCTAATCCTACAAAACCTCGCCAAAATCCCAGACCCCATCTCTGCGGCTGTGATCACAAGCCTGCCAGAGATCATTGTAGTGCTGAAGTTGCCCATGCCCAGTATGCCAGAATGGTGTCTGTATGTCGTGTTTGACTCGCACAAGGTGCACTCATACTACCTCAATGGAGCAGTGATGGTGGTATGCTTGACGTTCCAGGAAGCAGCAGAGTTCCTTGTGCTGCGTTTCTCAAATTCATGCTTGCAGCTTGGCGCATCCTTTGTTGTGCCTTGCACGCTCCCCACACCATCCGGGCATGATGAGCTCCTGCTTGACATGAGCATGCGCATCCTCCATCTTGAAGTTGTTGTATTCAATCTACGCACTGCAGCAAGATCCAAGCCTCAGCCCAATCCACGTGCTGCGCCCCCACATGCGCAACAGCAATACAACAGCAACCACAAGGACGCAGAGGACTGCAACCTGCAGCAAGTGCTACGGGACAGTTTCTTGACTAAACAGAAGCAGATGAGGCAGCTCATCACAGACCTGCAGCAGCAGCTGAAGAACAAGCGGGATGCGGCAGATACCCACTTCTGCCAGGCAAAAGAGTCGCTCGAAGCCACATGTGGCGGGCTTTGGATAGGCAGCAGTGCAACAGTGCCTGCATGTGCAGGACAACCTGCCGCAGGGCGCCTGATGTATGGGCTGCATTCAAAGAAGCAAGGCGTGTGACAGAGCAGACCCAGTACGTGATGGAGCAGGTGCGCTTTGCATTCAATGAGGCCTGCTGTGCAGCAGACAAAGTGCACAATGCGTTCACTGCATGACAGTTTGGCCGGGCAGGCCATGGGGCTGACAATGAGGGCGTGAATTTGACTTCTAATTTGCATGGGCGGTACATGTCTTCTGCCTTGCGCCGTGCTCTGAAGAGCTTACACATGCAAAGCAGCACTGCGAGAAGGCCCAGGCACACTAGCGCCAACACTAAGTCTGACGGGCATGGTGGGGCGGCACCGCCACATGCGCCTATGTACCCTGCAAATGATGCAAGATGTGGCAATGGTAATGCATGGGACTCAAAGCGCCCGCCGGCTGCTGTTTGATAGCACCACAGGGTGAGTGGCTGGTGTGTCAGCGTGTAGGGTGGAGGAGTATTTATTTGAGATTCTAGATTTTTTCAAAAAAAAAATAGATGACACATTAGTTGTTTCTAGTTAGACATGTACAATGGTAGATTAATTAAGTTAAAACAAATGTTTTTACAAAACCAATGAAAGAAACTGAATGTTGCAACAAAATCACGTGGAAGCACCTAGAGGAGGAGTGAGCAAGACATGAGGTTCCTTAGGGAACTCTCTCGTGAAACTACCTACCTCTAGGTGAGAGTTACTAAATATCAGGGAACTCTCTCATGAAACTACCTACCTCTAGACTAGAGCAACGTGGAACTGGATTGTTTTACTCTCTCGTGAAACTACCTACCTCTAGACTGGAGCAACGTGGAACTGGATTGTTTTATCTACTATATGAACAAGTTCATTGAGCGTAACTCTCAAGACTCCCCTATTTGAATGAGTGCTCTTGATGCCATGCTTGAGACCATGCAAAGGTCAACGCAATAGAGTCAATTGCACACACAGTCCATTGTTGAAGAAGTACGAGAGCCCAGGGAGAGTTCCAATGCATGTGCCACATCAGAAGCAGTCGCTGTTACACTGACTGGGTCTGAGCAAGCCATCATCCAGCAACTGGAGGAGCTTCTCAATTCATTCCATAGAGGGAAAACATCAAAGTCCATTACCATTACAGCTATTGTCAATGCTGCAAATGCCTTTGGAGTTCCCCCAATTGCTCGACAAGCCACAATTGATAGCTACCTCATCCAATTTGACGACATTGAAAAGAAGGTGAAGCAAGACCAGCAAAGAGCAAGGAATTGTGAAGCTGCCCAGACTCTCAGAGAGACAAACACAGGCATTGAGAACCTTCCTTCTGGAGCTAACCTTGGACAAGATAGAGGAAACAAGTCTGAGGGCAGAGGCCCTGCAGGAGAACGCAGATCACTCTTGCCCAAGTCAATTGATTGACTCACTGATGGTTATGTCCAATCAGTCCAATGCAGCCTGTCAAGAGATGAAGGGAGAGACAAATCTCATGCGAGCAATGATTCCAAAACCTCAGAGGCCTCCAGCTCTTCTAGCAAGAATGAAGAGCCTGGACCTAAGAGACAAAGAATTGACAAAAGAAAAATGCCTTGGTACACCCATGAGAAGCTTGCTCAAGAGACTGGAGACCCAAGATGCACCAGAAACCAACAATTGCTCCGACGTTACATGCAAAATATCAGCAAACTCAAGAGATGCATACTTACCTCTCATACAGCCCCCGCTGATTTTCCATCCTCCGAGTAGGATAAAGTTCTCCAAGGAGAAGCAATGTGCTTTGACTCAATTTATAGCTCTATCGGACATCTGGGAGCTCCTAGGGAGAATAGAGGCCATCTCGGACACCATGAGCTCATCTTTGGCTACAGCTCTCCGCTCAGAAAAGTTGAGAACAGCGAACAGTGGCTTGTTGCAGCAAACATATATGCAAAGGCCCTCAAGTTTGCCTTCTCAGACCGTGACCAAGAGTTCCAAACCTACACCAGCCACATCCTCAACCTTTTTACTGCTAAGCACAAATCTGCACATGGGACAAGAGTCGGAGGAGGCACAAGGTTGCTGCTCACAGACAAACAAGAGTTCATTGACTTACAAGACTCCACCCTCAATGTCGATGGAATCAACTATGGAGGCAAACAAACCCCAGCCATGGGCCAGAACCGCTCACCACATGAGGTCAAAGCCAAGCAAACTA
Organism: Termitomyces sp. MG148; assembly: GCA_003313785.1. Lineage (NCBI taxonomy): Eukaryota > Fungi > Basidiomycota > Agaricomycetes > Agaricales > Lyophyllaceae > Termitomyces > Termitomyces sp. MG148. The sequence goes on along the minus strand of QLOM01001234.1, from coordinate 9,086 downwards.
CATGTAAGCGGTTCAACTCGTCCAAGGGCTGTCCCTTCAATGCCTCAGCCTGCTACTGGAAGCATTGCTGCAGGAAGTGTAACAGGACTCACCCTAAGCAAGAATGCCCAGAAACTAGTAAGGATTGAAGCAGAAAGAGATATCAGACCCAAATACCTCCGTTACAACTACTACTCTTGTAGCATGGCACCATCACCCACTACCGTGGATTGGACGGAAACAGCTTCTATAAGAGGAACGCTTGACGTCTGCAAAACTCCTTCCATAGAGTTGGCAATGCAAGGAGCAAGCAAGAGTCGAGCAAGCACAGAGGCGGGCAAGTTGGGCAAGAGGCAAGCAAGGCTAATAGAGGGTCGGACGGCGCTAAATAAGCTTATAGTTGGTTCAGTGGATAGGCCAGAAGAACACTGCTATTGTTTAGCCTGGGGATATTTTATCCCACAGGCTGCTTATATATACTACATTGGTGGCTGTGCTATTACTAATACTGTTTACTAATTGGGCCCCGGTATGTAAAGGAGTACAACTAATAATAATTGATGCTGAGTAAGGTCCAGGTATATGACTCATCAAGGCTAACTACTACAAGATAGAAGGGGAAAGGGTGGGCCAAGCAGCCAGTCAGATCTGCTAGGAATAGGCATATTGTCAGACTAAGCTCAGAATAGAGTTGGACGCAGTCTGGAGACTAGTCCTCTGACAGCTTCCCTTGTGCCAACTCTGCCAAACTCAGAATTATTAAACCCACGCTCAATAGCAACACTCAAAGCACATCCAAATCTATTCAAGATAGTTACCCCTATAAATGTTGACCTCTTTGAGGCCTTATTAGTATCACACCCCAATCAACCTTTCGTGCAGTCTGTAGTGTGCAGCCTCCATGAAGGGTTCTGGCCCTACGCAGACACACATCCAGAATCATACTCTTCTATCTGTGATATGTCCACAGGACTCCCTGAAAGGCCTGCAGAGGCAGACTTTCTAAGGGCTCAAAGAGACATTGAGATAAAAAAAGGACGGTTCTCACCCTCGTTTGAGAATGATCTATTTCCATCTATGACCAGCTCACCCATCTACGTTGTACCAAAACCATACTCAAGCGACTATCGCCTAGTAACAGACCTCACTGCTGGAAAATACTCATTCAACTCAATGGTGGCATATACAGATATCGCTGGATTCCTACTCAACAACATGAAGCATCTTGAAGAACATCTCATCAAGATCTGAGAGTACTCTGATCAACAACTAATGCTATGAAAATCTAATGTTGTGGAAGCATACTGATTGATACTCATGCACAAACATTGGCAGATAAAACAGATTGTGACCATTGATAGCAAACAACATGTCAACCGCTGCAACTGTTTTGGAGGCAGGGCTTCTCTTAACTGCTGAGGATCAGTAAATGCCCTTGTAACTTGGATCACCAAAAATGTTTGTGATGTCCAGTCTCTCTTTGTTTTCAACGATGATTTCTTTGGGGCTGGTGATGAGAAAGACTTGGTGCTCTATGAACCATACAACAGGCCAATGCCACAAAACCAATTCAAATTACTTACACTGTGGGATGACCTTGGCATACCACACAAAGAAAGGAAGCAAGTCTCCGGCAGCCCTCTCGTCATAATTGGCATCCATGTTAACCCTAACAAGATGACAATGACCTTACCCAAGCAAGCCAAGACTGATCTGATACAAGAAATGAAGCACTTTACTGCATCACCAGGTGGCAAGTCAAAGTACTTCACTAAACAGGCATGGCAGCGACTCGCCAGGTGGGTAAACTGGGGGCTAAATGTTTTCCCCCTCTTAGCACCATGCTTGTCCAATGTATATGCAAAACTCAACACAGTTGGAGATTTCCCACATGCACAAATTTGGTCCAACAATGCTATAAAATAGGATTTACTGTGGGGCGCTCATCACATGGAGCTCTCTAATGGCATCCGCCTTCTGCAGTCAACAGCGTGGGATGAGGCCAATGCTGATGCAACTGTAGAATCAGATGCATGCCTGACAGGCCTAGGCTTCTGGTTCCCATGGATATGACAAGCATTCTACTGCCCAGCATCAGCAAATGCACCAAAGGAACTCATTTTTTATCTTGAAGCCTTGGCCATAGCTTCAGCTTTCAATATTGCAACATCTGAGGCTGGTTACCCTGTCAAGGTTATAATCTTCACCAACAATAGTAACACAGTGAACATCTTCAACACCCTCCATGCCCTGCTACTCTACAACACCATCCTCCGCTTTGTAGTCGACCGCATGATATCAGGTGGACACAAGCTCAAAGTCCAATTCATACCTGGTGAGGACAACAAAGTAGTTGACCTAGTCTCTTGTGAAAAATTCAATGATGCATGGAACCTCTTCTCTTCTTTAAGTGTTGATCAAACCCCCTCAAGAGCTGCTGGAGGCAGCTGAAAAATGATCCCATTGCTGGTTAAATCCAGGCAACCCAAGCGGGATGCCTGGTCCAAGGAACAACTCGTTAGAGAACGGTCACTTGCCTTGGGAGCTTCTATCGACACCAGCACTTACTTTTCATATGGCTCTGCACTAAACTCCTACTTTAACTTTATCCAAGCACACAACATGGAAGCACACCCAACGCAAGACTCACTATCATTTTATATTGTCTACATGTGTCATCACATCAAACCAAGATCTGTCCAAACATACCTCTCAGGCATATGTAATCAACTAGAGACGTATTTCTCAGATGTATGCAAGATCAGAAATTTACCCCTTGTGAAAAACACGCTAGCAAGATGCATGAGATTGAAATCAACAAACACAAAAAGGAAACTACCCCTCAGCCGTGATGATCTGGATAGAGTTGTCACTTTCTACAAAGATTCAACTGACTACAACAACAGATTCTTTGTCATGCTACTGCTAATTGGGTTCCATGGCCTCCTATGCTTAGAAGAATTAACACAGTCAGACAACAAGAAACTCAGAGACGACAGGAAGAGTACAAGCATACTGCCCAGCCACAAAGCAGACGCTTTCTTCAAAGGCAACAGGATCTTGATCAAAAAGACAAGATCATAAAACTGACCCACTTTGACAATTCCAAGCCTATCTCCTATCCCGAGCCCAAAGGTTCCCTCTGCATCAACAATTGTGGTTGAAGGCTGATAGAAAGCCCCCAACAAGAAGCTTTTTCATTGAGCGCCTCTGGCAGTTCTGTCCGCAAACCATAGCGGAGCAATCAATGAGGGCCAGAGTGTCAAGGGAATTGGCGACAAATGACCTTGAATGATGTCAGGACCGTCATATGGTATGTAATACTTTGGAGACTTACCTCACAGTTAGTTCATAGTAGTGTCATTGCTCTGAGACCAGTAGGTAATGTCTTATACAAAATGTGATGAATAGGCCCCTATTTACTGAAGTTCAAACATCTTCTATGTGTTTGAACTTCAGGTGTGTCTACTCACTTTATGTTATTTATGATACTTAATAAAACATCTTCCATGTGTTTGAACTTCAGACTCATTGATTTGTTTGTTATCTACCACTGCGCAAAATACAGCATGCTTCGACATGGAGGAGCAACTCTCTTAGCAGAGGCTGGAGTTGCTCCCCACCTCATCCAAGTGGCAGGATGATGGTCTTCAAAAGCGTTTCAGAGGTACATCCGGAAAAACCCTATACTCATACACGCACTAGCCTTGCGACAAGCATCAGACAAGATCATTTATTGAAATCTCATCCACCCACCTCAGAAACATATCTGAGCCTGGACAGCATCATTCTTCTGTGCACTCGCACTGTTTATCTCATCTCACACCCCTGGACAGTATTGCTCTATAAATTGGACAGTTTATTTCTTTTTTTTTGTGCAATTGGACTGCTTACTTTTACTTCACACCCCTGGACAGAATCTTTCTATAAATTGGACAGTTTACTTCCTCCTTGTGTCTGCTACTGGACCATTTTTCTTCTCACCTCATTACCAGACCTTTACTTCACTTTCCTCCCTTTGCTTATAGACTCAATCTCCACAGACCTTATTTCTTGCGCACAGATGCTCACAACAGACCAAACATTGAGTAAACAACACCACTACATACACTTCACACTTCTGCCTCCTTTGTCTTCAATCACTGTGCTCAATCTTATAGTGTTTAGCTGCAAAGTGCGGCGAGAGAAATATGATTACAAACCAGGTGTGGGACAGACTATATCAGCCCTCCCAAAGAACCCAGTATATATCGGTTCTTGCCTGGCTCCAGTCATTTAGAGGAGAAGTGAGCAATGTCAGGGGATAGGTCCTCAGACCGTCCACCCTAGCCTTGCTTAGTCTGTGTTGACGTTGGCACTCACATCTAGCCACTATCCGGACCGCTCCGGCCCTATCCTGCTCCATCTCTGTTTTGGCATTGACACCTGGCAGGTCAGCTAGTCTTTGAACCCACTCTACTTGCCGGCAGGCCTTTATGCCATTGGCTGGCTTACTTATGCAGGCCTTTATGCCATTGGCTGGCTTACTTATGCAGGCCTTTATGCCATTGGCTGGCTTACTCATGCTGACTGTTGCCTACTCATTAGTGCTTAGTACATACCAGCCCTATTAGTCAATATACCGTAGTCATAGTGTATCCAATGTAGTATATAAGTAGGACTGGTGGATGGAACATCCTCAGTCCTAGCAATAGCATTGCTTCTGGGTCTACACATTAGCATTACTGTGAGCTCCTCAGTGACGACCTTGCCTTCTGCTCTTGCCCTCCTGCTCCACTCCTTGTCAGTGGCCTGCCTTCTTGCTTGCCAGTTGCTTGTCACTGTGCTCGCTTGACACTTGCTCCACTTGGTGGTAGGCTTGAGTGGTTGATGCATCTGCCTGGCTTTCCACGATAGAGCATCCCCTTACAAGCAAGACATGGGGTCTCTTAGGGAACTCTCTTGTGAAACTGTTACAACCTGGACCTAAATATACACGAGTAAGTTACGTGCACCTCAGTTGTCGTATACTTGACTGATATTGGCCTACCTAAATATACACGAGTAAGTTACGTGCACTGGTAAGGTAGGTATAAGTACAGTGTCCAGTCTAGGTATGTGTGTAACTTACTCTCAGTCGTCGTATACTTGACTGAGGGTCTATGTACTGTATAAGCAAATATATATATGTTTGTCAAGTCTGTTAGGGTCAGATATCTTAATTAATGAAGTAATGTAGCAACCCTCGATTGTCATATCTCGGCACTTATGGTGGTTATGCCCATCAGTATCCAACACTCCTCCTCACTGTAAGTGTGATAAGATGACTCCTCCTTGTGTGGAACATGGCTCAGGCTAGTCCCAGTATGCCTTGAAGTCGAGAAAACTATGGTAGGGAAAGGGGCTTTGTAAATAGATCCGCTATATTGTCCTTTGTGTTAATGTAGCACACCATGAGTTTTTTTGATGCCACTTGTTTTCACAGGAAGTGGTACTTGATGTCCACGTGCTTTACATGCAAGTGCAACATAGGATCCTCCGATAAGTTTATAGCTGCGTTATTGTTACACATCAGCGTAGTCATGTCCTGTGCGGGATAGCCAATTGCCTGGAAAAGAGTTTGCAGCCATACACATTCTTGAGCTGCCTCAAAAGCTGCTATATATTCAGCTTCACAAGATGATGCTGCTACCATCTTTTGTTTTTGTGAGGCCCAAGAAACAATACCAGCTCCTAAGGACCAAGCATAACCACCAACACTACGTCACATATCGAGGCAGTTAGCCCAATCCAAGGTCCATAAATCCCGCAAGTGAAATGGGTGATGACTCTCCCAGACAAAATTTGAAGTCCCTCGTGCCCTTCAGATAGCGTACTACTTGTATGGCTGCATTCCAATACATTACAGAATAGGAGTCAAAGTATTGGCTAAGCTGCTGTACCGCATATTGGATGTCAGGTCTTGAGGATATTGCTAGCCAGATCAGGCCTCCCACCAGCCTTCAATAGGGTATCCGAGCAATGTCTTCCTGTTCTTTTTGTGTCAGTTTGGAATAGTATGTCCTCCGCAACTTCAAACCAGGTTCCATTGGTAAGGACAATGGATTGGCATCTCTCTGGTCAAACTGCAAGACCAGTCTGTCTATAATTGGATCCTGTGAGAGGTATACTGCCTTATTTGTTCTGTCCCACTCGACAGCAATTTTGACAATCTGTTGTGGTGTACCCAAGTCTGAGATGGTCCAGGCCTCTTGGAGTTGAGACTTAAAGTGTTTGTTTGCGTGCTTAGAACTTGCTATTGATAGGAAGTTGTCCACATGTACAGCCACAATGACTATCCCATGATCAGACTTCCTATAAAAAACGCACGACTCACAGGCCAGTCTTGTGAAGCCCCACTTTCCCACCATGTGTTCATTCAGAGTTCAGTTCCAGATTTGCCCTGCCTGCTTCATTCTGTAGAGTCCCCTCTCCAACTTGCACACATAGTCCTCTGATCCTGGTTCCTCGAAGCCCTGCGGTTGCTCCATGGTACGTTGTCTCCTCCTCTGGTAAAACACTGTATAGAAAAGCGGTCTTCACATTGATTTGCATAGCGTCCCACCCTTGTGTTGCTGCGAGATGGAGTAAAATACGCCATGATTCTGTGCGCACTGTAGGTGAGGTGGTTTTTGTATATTCCTTTCTGTAAACTTGGTTAAAACCTTGTAAGACATGTTGAATTTTGAACTGCACTATATTGTCCTTCTCATTGTGCTTGAGTGCAAACACGGGTTGGCCCCAATGTATTCTGTGTCTAGGAGGCACTTTATTCCTTGGAATAAGTCGATACACTCCCATGTCCTTCAACAATTTCAGCTCATCCTCATAAGCCAGTTTCCATCTCTCTGCATCGGGTGACTCCTTTGCTTGGTTCTATGTTTTAGATACTTCTGGGTCCACATCCTCAGCACCAATTCCCAAGTCACACTCGGTTGTGTTGAGTGCAGTGAGCACTTGATCCAGATCTTCATTCTCACCCTTGACAATCGGTGGGACTTGTTCTTGTTCATTCTCATGACAATGGAGTTCATCAAGAGCACGCCGACAGTCAGCCTTTGCTTTGCAAATGTGATCCGCTGATTCCCTTGATTCTCTTACAGCTTGCTCAACCGGGGTCTCCATTATGTCGTCAGGTCTACTCTTAGCAGTGGGTACTGGAATTTGCATTGATCAACATGGCAGTTCTTGTATTGGTTCAGCCGGTTGGTTTTGGTTGTCAGGTTGATCTTGAGGAATTGGATCTGCAGGGCCATTGACTGGTTCTGCTCTATTATCTCCATTGTGAGTGATGTTCTCCTCATTGTTGTCTGGGATTATATACGGCTGATCTGCTGCCTTTGATGTTATAGCGTCAATAGTTGGTATTTCTTCATGGCTTGGGATTACTGGAGGTAGTATGGGTCCGGCTGGTGCATGGTCATCTTGATGTTTGACGAACCTAATGTGGTATGTGCTGTATACCTGTTTTGATACCTTGTTGTAACATCTGTATGCCTTTGCTTTGGGATCATAGCCTATCAACGTGCATTCAATTGTTCTTTTGTAAATCTTCAGATTGTGTTTTTCTAGTATGAGGACATAAACTCGGCACCCTATTTCACGAATATAGGAATAGTTTGGTTTCTTGTCATACCATAGCTCATCTGGTGTGACATTGTTCATGGCTGAGGTCCTAGTCTTTCCATGTAGGTGAGTTGCCATTAAGTAAAACTCATCCCAGAGAAATGCTGGACACTGTGCATATAGTCTCATAGCAATGCTCTTGTCCATAAGTGTCCTGTGCATTCGTTCAACATGCCCAAGATGTGCTGATGTGTATATGGTCCCACGCTGTGTCATTATTCCTTGGGATTGGAACTATGCTTCATTAGCTTTGGCTATGATCTCTGAGTCGTTTCCAGAGCGGAGGATCCCAACATTCAAGCCTGTCTCTACCTGTCAGGCAAGAATCCATGCTTTCAGCTCTTCAAACGCGTCGTTCTTCAATCTTCAATTTCAACGGTATGGACCAAGGTTTATTTGTATAGTTGTCGACTATATTCATGATGTAGTTATTCCCTGTTTGTGATGTAATATCCTGCTTCCTCGTCAGATCCACCCATACAATCCCAAACTTCCACATCGCACGGTGACCCACACCTTCTTCCCTAACTTTTGGGGCTGGCGTTCTGGTCTGCTTGCCAAGGATGCATTTGTTACATTTCGGCAGTTTGATAGTAAAGGTACGTGGCATACCTTCAACCATTCCATTCCTTGCCATTTCCATAACTGTTTGGTAATTGGCATGGCCTAATTGGCAGTGCCATGTAACAATGTTGGGTGTGGAGTTGACAGTGAATGCAGATTCGGTGTGGAGATTTAGTGAGTATAAGTTCTTTGCAGGGAGCAGAGTTCCGTTTGCAATTAATTTGTTTGTCATTCCTTTGAATAGAGTCGCATTTTTATTGTTGAATGTGGTGAATATATTGCCATTGAGCTAACTGACAGGAGTCAAACCGAAGCTTTAGGGACAAGGAGTGCATCGTCAAGTATCAGGTGAAAACCATTAGCAAGTTGTAACTTCATTTGTCCTATGGCCGTAGCAAAAATTGTGGATCCACCTACACCTTGGATTGACTTGTTTGGTATAGGTTTTAATGATGTAAAGTCGGTAGCGTCTGGGGATATGTGCACTGTCATGCCTGAGTCCAAGTAGAAGGGGTACATGTCAAGCATAGTGGTGGCGCTGGACAGTGTGGTTTTGGTTGCAGGCTATAGTGTATGGTCCTTCCAATCAACACCAACCACCGACTCCTCCTCCAGTGCAATCCACGCATCAATTTCCATGCTCTTGGCGGTCTCAAAATGACCTGGAATAGCATCAGACGCCAACCCCGCAAACTCAGACTTTGGTGCTATAGGCAGCGTCTTACTTGCATGAGTGGCAAGGTATGTAGCTAATGTTGTAGTACTTGGTTAGAGTATTACTGATAGTTCTGGGGCTTTCTTGAAGTCTTAGAAAGTTACTGCAAATCCACACTGTTGCTTGATGATAACTTGGTGTTTTGAGGGTTACTCTTCAAAATATATAATACTTTGAAAGGTAG